>JAAGAY010148445.1:20806-55124 GCA_011801015.1 Ardeotis arabs
GGTGGTACCGTGGCCGCCGGTGGTACCTCGGTGGAGCCGGAGGCGGCTCTGCCCCGCCCCGCGCTCCCTGCCGGGCGGTGGAGCCCTAAAGCGAATTTTGGGTATTAACTTCACAAACCCCGTCATTTTACCCTTTCTCTCCTAATTTCCAGGTGCAACTTTTACCTAATTTGCAGGTTTTTTTCCCTTGGTTCCGCTTCCCGGGTCGAAGCCCGTTGCCGGTAGGTGTGCACCGTCAGCGCTGAGGCCTTTGCGATGAGGCAGCTGCGCTGGGAAAGCAGGAGACCAGGCGCCGAGAAAAGCGTCTCCGAACGTCCTTTCCCAATGCAGGAAGACGGGATAATTCTTTTTTTAACAAATATTGTCACCAAATAACCAGATGCACTCTCACAAGCTGTAAAACGCTCGAGTAAATCCTGTCTTTTCCCCTCCTTTCATAGCCGGTCTCCAAAATCCGCCATGGATTATCTCTCTGAGCCCGGGTTCCTCAGCGTCCTCGCGGGAGTGGCGTGCGGAGTGTGCCTGGGATGGGGCATTCGCGGGAGACTTTTAAGGCGGCCCAAAGCCGGAATGCCTGCGCACAGCTCGGGGTGCGAAGCTGACATCATGGGAGAGTCCGGGGAGTTCAAGATGGTGCTGATTGTCCGCAATGATTTAAAGATGGGAAAGGGTAAAGTAGCAGCACAGTGTTCTCATGCTGCTGTTTCTGCCTACAAGCAAGTTCAAAGAAGAAATCCTGAACTGCTCAAACAGTGGGAGTACTGCGGACAGCCTAAAGTGGTCCTCAAGGCTCCCGACGAAGAGACTCTGATCCAGCTCCTGGCTGACGCTAAGCACCTCGGACTGACTGTGAGCTTAATACAAGACGCGGGTCGTACTCAGATAGCTCCAGGCTCCCAGACCGTCCTTGGTATTGGACCAGGACCAGCTGATGTAATAGATAAAGTTTCTGGTCACCTAAAACTCTTCTAACCTGGGAACCAAAGAAATGTGAATGCATTGGTGTAGAGCAGTACTGAAGGGATAAAATCCAAGTGTTGGGAATTTTCTTTATGTTCTCTCAGTATAAATAAAATAACCAGGTTTTTTTTTAAGAAATTTGAATTTGCAAATCATGAGTTTCTCTAGCTTCTGTATTGTGTTCTGAAATGGGAAGTAAAATGCTGGGCTCAGTGGAGCTGAGGAAAGTAGAGCTGGCAAAACTTTACTACCTGCAAGAAGGAACCCAGACTCATGCCATTGATTGAGGATTTTGCACTTTGGTTTACTGACTGAATGGAAGCATGGGTAAAGTTTAAGTGTATTTGCCCCATGTGCTAGAAATGACAAGTTCCCCCTCTCAGCCTTACTGGAGGGTTGTTTTCCCCAGGAGCTCCATTCTTTAATTCAGGAAAGATGAGCTGCTGCAGCAGTTGCAGATTGCCCCGCACAGCTGGGGGGGCTGGAGCTGACTTCCTGCACAAACAGTTTCTACAGCGTAACTGATGCAATAGCGTGTAACTGGTGTGAGAGCGAGTTAAACAGGCTTTGCAGGGAGAAGCTGTAAGCTTGTCATACGGGGACTAACTTAAATCCTGTTTTACCTGGGATTAACAAGTCTTCTTGGGTTTAAGGATGTTACTGGACAGAGTTTGGATCACGGTGATCATGGCTCATGTGTAAATGCCCTTGTGGTTCAGTTGTAGCGCAAACACTGCGCTTCTAATGAGGTGGGCTTTCTAAAAGTCAGTTTTGTAACTGCTGTGAAGCACGCCTTGCCGCCTCTCAGCCCCGTCTTCCTTCTGTTCTCTCTTACACAAGATATTTCATAGGAACTCAAATGGATTTGTCTCCGTCAGTCAAATTTTCAGACCCAGAGGGTTTGAAATGCCAGCATGATCATGTGTAATAAACACAGGGAATGGAGAAGTTTTTATACTGCACCTCTTACGTAGGCGTAATACTTTCCAAAGACCAACACGCCTCACTGCAGACTTCTGCTCCACCGCAGTCTTGAGCAAAGGCCTGCAGCCTGGGGCAGGCTAAGCCCCACAGCACATGGAACTGCTGCAGCGCTCGGCTGACAGGATCACACCAGAAGTGTGGGGTCACAGGAGCAGGCAAGGAAGGGGATTCAGCCTCTGAGCTGGAACCTGACCCTGAGGACAGCTCCTGCTTAAGAGACAGAAGCTTCTACAGCTACCACAAATATGGCCAGTAATACTCATTACGCTCAAATATGACAGTATTCATAGAGAAACATTTAAGTCAATTTTATTTGAAGCTAAATATATTTAAGGCAACTTACATACCTAGAACATGATCTCAATTTAACTGACACACCCTACTACAATCCTAATGTATCATCTGCTCAAATATGCTGTAGTTGACCACAGTGCAGCCAACTATTGAAAAGTGCTATTTTCTTCTCTCTGGCATAATCTTTCTATAGAAAAAGCATTACATGATTTCTTGTATTGCCCCCTCGGTGCAAGACACCACTACTGGTCTCCATTGCTGCTCTTCTCATGGCCCCTCATAGCCCTGAACGCACGCACGCGCACGCCCCACACCCCTAGCACTGCAATACTTGGTTCGAGTTCGAGGGTCCTTTTTGAAGACAGTAAAGTGAAGCTACCACTGTGCAGCATGTCCACAGTCCAGTAATTTATTTTTAAATTGAGTAATTTCAAATTGCACAAACAAAACTGAACAGCAATATGCTTGAATTCTCTCTTCTGTACACTCAAAACAGTGATCTAAAACACCACAATATCCAACATACACAAACCTCAGGGCAGGGTTAGTAAATACACAGATTGGAATCATGGTGCTCTGTTCCTGAATGGAATGTCCCACAAAAGCACAGGATACAGCACAACATAAGGTCATCTGTTACACATGGAGTGAGCAAAAAGACACTAGCATTTTCTATATGCATAACTGGGAAAACCTGCATAGGTTAAGGGGAAAAAAAAAAAAAAAGAAAACAAAACCAAAAAAACCAAAAAACTTTTACTCATTTTAAGTCAGGCAAGGTTGTCTGTACGCATTTTAAATTCTTTTAGAGCTATGCAATCCAACCGGGGTAGGATATGCTGATTAGTGTTGTCTCTTGTCAGCCGTCTTGCAAGGTCAAATACAAGTATCTTTGCCGTAGCTTTCTCCGAACATACAGGGAGACTCAAATGCGTTTAGAGTAGACAGTACATACTGTAAGCTGCTCACGTACAAGGAACTTAAGATTCAATATTAGAGTTTAACGCCATAGAGTGCAAATCAGAATCTTCACAATAGACTTAATGGTAATAAGCAGTCTTGCAAAAGCCCACTTGAACAAGGTTGTTTAAACTATTCCCCTTTTAAAGTAAAGTCTAAATGACATGGAATGTGAAAAAGATTTAACATAAGTGATTCAAATAGTTTGCGCTAGAAAAAACAGTCCTTCATGAAATAAAGGTTACAAGAACACGAGGCAGAACTCTTGCTTTTCCCTGTTATGAGTTAAAGCGGGGAGGGACGGTGGAGTTTCAGTAAGAAAATACGCTAGCTCCAAACTGACTTGTGCTGCATCTTACATGCTGTACCCAAAGCCAGGCTGCGGTTGCCCGTACGGAGGTGCGGTGTAGCCATAGCCAAAAGGTGCTTGTGGAGGAACTGCGACACTGGGTCCTGCTGTCAACATTAGCTGTGGCTGACCTGGAAAACAGAAGTTTCATCTTTACTCCTCGGTGCCGAGAGTTCAGTCAGCAGAATTGCTGCAGCTACCCTGGAGACATTTGTACATTTAACAACAACTCCCTAGTATGAGCTAGGACAGTCTTAAATCCTACAGTCCCTGCCCAATCTCAGCAGCAGCATTAGAGTTGTACTTTATCTACTGTTTTGGAACCCATTCCCTTGAGACTTGATTTCACATGAAAAGCGTTCCCATTTTCAAGGACTTCCTTGGGAAAAAACCACATCTAGAGAAGTGTTGATTTAAGAGTTAAATGCGTTACTGACAACACATGAACTAAAGCATTACCATAAACGATAGGTTGCGTTTCTGTAGCTTGCTCCTCTTCCTTTCTCAAAGACTCTGATGCATCCAGTTTATCCACCTGGAATCAAGACCAACAATTAAAAAAATTCCTCTGAAAGACATACTTATTCATGGCAGAGAAGTGGAAAAGCCTTAGTGGTATGTTAACACCCATCAAGAAAAGGAGACCGTTTACAAGTTAAGATCAATTCAAGTAGCAATGTTGGTACTGGTGCAGTCAAGATTGTCTGTTTCCTGAAGAAAAACCCCTAATAGAGGGATTTGTGCAACTTCTTTGAAAGCTCTCTCCAGGCTGAAGCTTTGTATGAAAGGTCCCATACTGGACTAGAGCTACTTTGACATCAGTAAGCTCATCAGTGTTGCTCCAACTGCTTCAAACCAACAGCCTTCGGACACAAACTCAGGTTTTAGCACTGCCAGTTGGAGACCTTTGGTGTTGGAGCAATTGCTAAAAAAAAATGCCCAGACCTGGAGAAGTTCCCCTGAATGTAACATCGAGGCAAAGTAATCTGAAGTTGATATTCGTATCGGGCAGACTGCAATAGCATCCGACATGTCACTTGAGCCTCAAGATTTCACTTTCCAAACCCATTCACTCATGCAACTTAAGTTCAAATGCAGAGAATGCATGTGTATACGACTTGCTTTTTTCCACTCTAGAACTGTGTGGCAGTCAGCCTAAACCCACAAATACTCAAACTTGCTCAAGCTTAACACACAGTGACAAGACAAGACTAGCCAGCTTCACTCTGCTGCACAGCAAGTGCAATTGTGCTGTTAGCCCACCCCTACAGAAAGGCAAGAGAAGAAACTTGTTCTGTAGTGAAATATTGCTTGGTACTGAAACAGATCCAAGGAAACTCAGCATTACTATAGTCTAAGGCAGGCCCTGAAACTAAAACCACAAAAATTAGCTATTGATATTTTACCTGGGAGATGAGATTTAGAATAAAGTCAGAGACAATCATGCCAATTACTTTTTAAGACAGTAAGACAACTCACAAACTAGATTAATCTTTCGTTTCATTTGTGTCCTTAAAGGAGATTGAAGGCAGGTTTCCTGTACTTACACAGGGTCAGCATTACTCATTCAGCCACACCAGCATCCAGGAGTTGAACAGTTTTCAGCTTAACTGTGCTACATTAGCAAGTATTTGCAGGCAGCTCTAATGGCTTTCCTCCATTTAGTTGTGAATTACAACACGTTCCATAAACCTGTTAATTTGTAACCTCAATTAGAGGCATAAATCCAGGAAGTGGCACAAGTCCTGAGCTTCTCAAGTTCATTCATTGACTGGGCTTTCACGGCAAGCCTTTTCGTTGCCTCACACCAGTATCCGGCTTGCTGCTGTCGAAGGGCACAGGAGTGTATGTATTGAGTCAAGACCCAATTCCAGACCCTGTGCTGAGAACTGCGCTGTTTTTAACTTGATTAGCAACACACTGAACACAGAAGCACAAGTTTAGAGATGCAAATCCAAGGAGAATGCGCAGAGTTTGCTACTAAGCAGAGGCATTTGGCTTACGCGCACTTGGAAAGCCTCCAGCCCAGGACATTTAATGCGTTTTGGACCCAGTTTTGATGCCTCCCATCAGAACTAAACAAATATTTACAATAACAAGCACAAGTTTGAAACAGCCTGCAGGATGGTTCTTACACCAGGTTCAGTACCCTAACACACTTGTAGCAAGATTGTTTTAAAGGCTTTTCCACAGGAACTGCAATAAGCTGCAGAGGAAAAGTAACATGCATTCAATGTTATTGTGTTATGTGTGCATGAAAAAGAGGCAAGAGTACTGAAGCAAGAGTGAGGTCTGAAGATGACTGCCATACAGGCTCCCCCCAAAAAACCACACGCAGCCCACAGCAATGTCTCGTAGCTTAAGGAATAGTGGGATGTAATTGCAATGACTGCTACACATGCGTAGTTTATGCAAACACTGCAGTTCAATTACCTTTTTTCACACACACGCTTTCTTACTGCCTCACTTACTAGCTGCTGAAGGACCTTACACTACACATTTTAGTCAGGTTAGCCTTGAGTTCCAGTGGTGTAATTACAGACATCTTGTCACCAAGAAGCAGTGTGCATTTAGTCCATCTTCAAGGCATTTGTCAGTTTGCTCACCCACATTAACGGAACACTCACACTAAGGCTGACCTCCGGTCTAAGGAGAATTGGAGTGCTATTTGTACAGAAGCAGATGGACAGGAACCTTAGAGATTGCCCTTTGGAAGGGCAAAACTGCATAGCAAAAGGCAAGCCTCAGAGTAGTCTCAAGAGCAATAAGCACTACCTTTTTTTTTTTTTTTAAATGAGGTAGCAAAAGAAGTTTAATGAAGCTGAAGAGCTTGGAAGGCAGTCTTTTTTTGCACAACTACAAGGAAGAGAACCACAGACTTCATCTAATAGCTGAAGTTTTAACTTGCTGTGTGATCTAGAGCACCATGTGGATTCAACTAGCACCATAAGAACTGGACACCTGAATGAGGAAGAGTCCCTTCTGAAGCAGCTAGTATCTACTCTGCCTACTGTCAGCACGCATTAGTAGTGGTCAAGAGATCAGAAACTGGATCACAGCCCTTGAACTAGCAAATGCCATACTGATTCATGGTTCAGAGACAGTGCTCCAAGACTTAATTATTTCTTATTGTAGGAGGTTCTTCCAGTCAGATTGGCTGTCAAATAATAGCACTTGTATATCCTTTTGATATCAGGTTGACTGTGATCCAACTGATCACCCATATGCCCTTCCTGAGGATCTATTAGCTTATTAGTAGCAAATGAATCTACTTTTGTCCTACAGCACTAGCTACTTGTAGAGTTAAACAATTTGCAGATGCTTTAGTGATATTTTGTTTGGGGGAAAAGCAGTAGCAGCAGTGTAGTAAACATAGGAAAGAAAAAAACTCATGCAGAATCCTTAGACTTAGTCCTCCAGACTTAAAGATGGAAAACAAGAATCAACTTTCACCTTTTCCTTTATTGCATCAACCTGCAAAGGAATTCAGAAGGTGCAGCTTAGAAAAATCAAATTCCATATTTAGCATATAAAAGGTAGAAACAAAAGCGTCAGGGAAGAAATAATTAAGGTACAGGTGAGTCAAAACAGCGATACACCAGAAGTATCTGCTTTAGAAAGGCAGCTCTGCTTATTCCTAGATCTTACTGCATTGGTTTCGTTAGCTACACTACAGTTATCTCCTAGTCCTTTAGCAGATCATGAAGTTTTAAGAATCCTTCTCTAAGACTACTACTCTCAAGAGAGGCCTAGTATTAGCTTGGCACATCAGGCATATCTGACAAGCAGTGCTATCGCTTAGATGGCTCCCCACCTCCCCCAAAACACAGCATTTCAGGACAGCAAGTTGCTATAGGACTACAGAGTAGTCCTACCTTTAGGAGTTACAGCCAGGCAAGTCTTCTAGATAAACAGGCACTCTAGTCTCCGTTGACTTGAGCACTGAGTTAAGCTTTTACTTCTCACAGAAGGAGTCTCAGTTGTTAAGGAATTTACACCAATTCACTTGAAGATACGCTAAAAGCTTCAGCTGGGCAAATCTTGCTAGTGACAGCTGGTATTTAACTCAAATCTGGTTCAAGTCTGTCAGAGCATTACCAGGTACTTTCCCCATTCTAAGTCACTTCAAACAAAAGCCGAGTCATAATTAGTGCCATTAAGTATCAGAGCCACATTTTAGGTTAAATGCACAGCAGACCAAGTTAATTCAACATCTAGCTATAAAGCATTTTTAGTATATAGTCTAGAATTTAGTTAGAGCTTGATCCCAGCTGAGATTCCTGACTGACACAGCACATGAAAAGCCTGACTCCTGGAACTACTTTAAGGCACTGCCCACGGTCAGGCAAATACTACTGATGTAACTGGTAGATAGAGTGGAGTCTGCAAGTGTTTCAGTCTCTTAGAGGGCGAAGTCTCTCCCCAGATGGACTGAAAAATAAGTGTGGACATGGACAGACAGACATTTGACAAAGCCCACATCAATGTTAGTAGCAAGCAGACAGTCTCAAGGCATACACCACAGTGACTGACAAGCTTCCAGTGTTGGAGAAGCACCTGCTCTTACCTTGGTCAAGTACTCCTTCATGACCTGAATAAAGTATGGCATGGCAAAGTCCATGATGTTGTGCCTCCACGCTGTTTCCAAGACAACATCCGGCCTCAGGAGATCATAGCAAGTGAAAAGACAAGCACCGAAGCATTCTCTCTTGTTCTCCTGCAAGAACCACTGCAACAACTCTTCTGCCAACTCAGTATCTTTGGATTCTGATGCGTACTGCATTGCATCCTACAACAGGAGAGTCTGTTTAGCCTCAGGTGCCACAGCACAGTCACTGACATGGCTGCAGTATTTAACTAAGCTGCAATCTGTTACTGACATTAGCAGAGAGGAGGCATTCTATGACTTGTTTCCAAGAAATCTGCCCACCTATTGCCACTTCAAAGCAAGATTTGCCAGATTAGCAACAGGCACCATCTAGTGGCATCCAAAAAGATGCAGCTTTGCTAGAAAGTCACAGGTCTCCAAACAAGCCAAGTATGCTAAACCAGACCTGTGTAGCGGTCTTACCTTATACAGCCTGTCTTTCTTACAGAGCTCTACACTCTGTTTCCAGCGATTGTTTCCTTTGAAGAGATACGCAGCAATTCTTCGGAACTCTATTAGTTCATGTTTCTCCAAACGTTGAGCAAGAGAAATGTTGTCAAAGTTGTCATAAGCATCTATTGAAGTCCTAAGAGCCTGATTAAGCAGAAAAAAGTGAGTCACACCGCAAATGTACAACTGTATCCACCAAGAGGCAAACATTTTCCATACATCTTAGTTCTGTATTCCTGCTTCTAGGAGGATAAAGTACTCTAGCCAGACCTGCAGAGATGTACCTTTTTTTTTTTTTTGAGAAGCCGGTGTTTGACACACATGGAATTTAGCATATTCCAGGTAGTATTTTTCAGTAGTGATCACTGAGGTTAAGAGCCTCTGAATACCAGACAGCTGTTCTCTCAAAACAGTACAACAGCTAGACATCATAAATGTTTGCCCTTTCTGAAAGTTCTTTCCTCAGCACCCACTGCTTGCCTTAAATAGTTTGTTACACTCATAACAAAGTAGCCAGTCTGTCCCCTATAGGAACGACCCAAAAAGCTCCCACAAAGCCCCTAACAGCTCTCCACTTAATCCTCAGCTAGTCACCACCACTCGTTCAGTTTGAAGTGGCGAAGAACATATACTTAAGGAATGCAAGTTAACAGCAAGCAGGTAAAATCTATTGAAAATGAGAGAGAAACCTGTGTTTCCAGACATGAAGCAGGCACCCAGAATATTAGGTTAATACTGGCACCTTGAATAGAGCTTTGAAATTCAGGAATAGCTGCTTCTAGTATGAAGCATCCACAACATGCAAGTCACCACCCATTCCAGATACTGCCATTTCAAGACAAAACATACCTGGTAGTCTTCTTCAATAATGAAGAGGTTGTTCAGGGACTCATTCACTGATTTGTTGTTGTGATTTTGAACAGAGCGCAAGTAAGGCTTAACCAGGGGTAGCTGTTTAACCTTCAAGGAATCAGGTAGACAAATTTAAGTCAAGATAACTTTTTGTAGAGGTCTCCTAGCATCTTCCCTGGGAAGCAGTGAAGTAGCTAAGCATTTTAAAATGCTACTACAGCTAAATGCTTTTCCACATAGCAGGAAAATTACCTTTGTGAAGAAGGTGACTGCACGGGTGTGGTCAAGCCGAGGGGACAACACCATCAGCAGGTCATTGAGCAACAGAGGTTTAAATTCCAAATAGAACTGAACTGCCTTGTAATACAGCTCCACATTGGCCACCTAGAGATGAGTAAGGATGCACATTCAGAGCAGAAGCTTGATTGGAGAGGAATCCAAACAAGAGACAGACACAACCTTAGATATTCCAGCACAACTGAGCCACCCATCCAAGACTCAATTCCTGTCTCTAGAAGTCTCTTTAGTTATTGTAGTTGACTTGCTTTGCAATTATGCGGAAATATCAATAATCTTGAATTTTAGATAGGCTACTAGTGAAGGAAGAGATCTGAAGTGCACATAGCAAGAAATTTACCTCCTTTCAACTAGGAAAGTAATACCTTAGTGATGATATCTTTGAACTGGCCTTCCTTCCAAGCATCTGTTGGGTGATTCATCATTGTGATGATGGCATTATCATATTCTTCATACTTATCATATAAGAACACCAGTTCAGCCCAGAGATGGGCTTGTTCTGCAGCTCTCAGAACCTAAGCAAAAGGCAGATTAGAAATTCCAGTTAACATACATTGCTGTCAGCATCCATCAGTGCTCAGGCTTTAGTGCTGTTAATAAACTCAAGAAACGCTATTGCAAAAGCCAGGGTACAGACAAACCCGACAGATGCGTTTTAAGTTAAATTTAAGGCCTCAGACTCTCACCTTGGGGATGTTGACTCTGGACCAGAACAGCTCCAAGTGCTCCCTCATCTTCTGTGGCTTGAATTTGGAGTAGAGAATTGCTAGCTCTGTAAACATCCCCATGTGCGCTCGCTCAAGTCCAAGTGCTGCTTCCAACATAGTTATCAGCTCTTCAAAGTAGCCACGATCCTAAGATATACAGACAGTTAGATGTTTCACATTAGGAAGCAACCTGACTCAATTTCCAGCTTTGGACAGTTACCACAAAAGAATTTAGACTTTGACTGTACAACAGGAGTCAGCTTAATTACCTGGTAATAGTTAATTAGCTCTTCCAACTCATCTGCGTGCACTACAATATGAAGTCCACACATCTGGGCCAGGCGGAATTCTTTTCCATCAACACAAGCGAAGCAGACCTGGAATTGACAATTGCATTATTGCTTATTATCAAAGCTTCTGAAGAGGCTACAGCTTTGAAGTCCCTCAACTTATTCAATCAGTAATTTTACCTCTTTCCATGTGCGAGTGCTGTTTGCTTTCCGAGCACCATCCACAGCTGCCTGGTATTCACCTAGGTGCACTAAAGTCGAGGCTAAACGGCCAAAGTTGGAGACATTGTTATACAACAGCTTAGCTGCTTCATACATCTTTTCATCGTAACAGCGATCGCCAACCTACAGGAGAGCATACCAAGGTCATTCTTGCAGCTTTTCAGTCAAAGGCTTACATAAAATATGTAGCATTCAAGCCATTATCAAAATGGAAATGCCTCTTAAGTCCAAGATCTATCTGCATATCCAAAGAGAGAGAAGTCCCAACACCCCTCCGGTTAGCAAGGCCTAAGGAGCCTGCTGCTATGATTCAGCAAAATTGAAACTCAGTCTCACTCACTTGCTGGATATGTGCATTGTTGGGTCCATTGATAAACTCCTCTAGCTCCGCTAGACGATTTGTTTTAGCAAGAGCAAAGATTAATTCCGTTTCCACATATGACTCCCGGGCCTTCTTGCGTGCCATCTGGAGATACTTCACCAGTTCTTCCCAATTTCCTGTGAAACAGAGTTCAGAATGCTTACTTTCCACCACTGAGGACAGTCGTGCTCAAGCTATACTACCAGCTCAATCTAGCTTGCCGTAAGTATTTCTACGGCTATTTCCCAACAATCAAGACTAGCCTTCGTACTGCACACGCTACATTAGATTAATGAAGTCACCTTACAACGGGCCTCACTAAATAAATCCTGGTATTTAACTTCATGCAAAGACATCCTGAGTCACAACAGTATCTGACAGCAGCCTCCAGCTAGCTAAAGAAGGTATTTATAAGACCACTGATTATCTGCAAATGGAATAGACTATCTTTTCCCATTCTCATTTAGGGCAGTCTTTGAAGGACCACATTCCTCTACTTGCATCAAGATACATGTTTGGCAGAACTGCAGTTTGAGCAACAGACCACGCAAAAGAGCTGAACATCAACAGCAAAGATTCAAATAAAACTTAATCATACCACTGGCATTGGCAGCTTGAACAACTTCCATGTATGAGGAAGGATCATCTGCTTTAATATAGGAGTCAATTGCTTCCTTTACCATCCCCTTCTGAAGCTGTGCTTTAGCCAGCTGACTCCACACAGCAGGCTCATTGCAGCGTTCAGCAAATTCATACGCACGATCCAGGTTTCCAATGTGCTCTATTAACACCTAAAGAAAGGGTTACCGTGATCAGCCGCTATCTATAAAGGTCAGTTTTACCAGACACCGAGCTGGGCTTTACGTTAGTTCTTCAATGGATCCACAGCTGCTTTTAAAGTAGGGACTACTCTATATAACCCATGCAGCATCAGTAACGTTATGATTGCGAAGTTTCACTTACTAGAGGGTTCAATACACAACATTTGTTCTCCTTCATAAGACAAAACACTGAGCAGCTTTGGTCACTTCACTAATTGTTGTTAAGTACTGAAGTCACAAGTTACCAGCAAAGTCCCTGTGAGGATGCACATGTCACAAGGAGTTAGCACAGACTGAGGCTTTAAGATACCTGTACAGCTGATGTGTTGACATCAAACTTCCTGAAGATAGCAAACGCCTCCTCGAAAAGC
This sequence comes from Ardeotis arabs, assembly GCA_011801015.1. Taxonomy (NCBI): domain Eukaryota; kingdom Metazoa; phylum Chordata; class Aves; order Otidiformes; family Otididae; genus Ardeotis; species Ardeotis arabs. Next base: position 33,373 of record JAAGAY010148445.1, read on the forward strand.
TCATTGCTGATCGCTATATTGGCTATGTCTGGAGCATCATAGTTATCCAGGCGATTGATGTACTCCATGACACGGGTGCGATCAGCCTTAATAGCTGTAAGAATCAGAAGGTTCTGCAGATTCCTGAATACAGAAAGAAAATATCAGTACATATCAAGTAATGATCAAGAAACTCACCCTCCCCTCTGGAGAATCTATTCGTTTATTTGCTGTTCCACTTTACAGCAGTTTAACACTTGCACCAGGTATAATCTCAAGTTTCCCGTGACTTAGTTTTGACTTTACACACCTGTGCTCACTGAACACAGAGTTATCAAGAACTATTTTCTCCAGCAGTTCAATAAGCTCATTAGGAAGATCTGCAGTCATGAAGGCCTTCACAGTAACAGAGACTTCCTCAGGGTCCTGTGTCTCCGACAGCGCAGTCTGTACAACCTGCAGGCAGAGTCAAGCCATCAACAAATCAGGTAAGTCAGATACTAGCAAGTCAAGTTAGGACAGTCAAGGCTCGTAAGGTTTGTCAGTTATACCTGGTCAATTAGCGGTCTTCTGTAAGGGTTGCTCTCCAGCAGTACGCTGGCCCACAGTTCAGGGTCTTTACGACGAACTAAGTAGCGGGAAAGACTTTTGAAGAGGGAGTTCTCATTGCACACCTAGTGAAAGGCAAAGTTTATTCAGAGTGAAATCACAGCTATTGAGCCTACAGTGGATGAGCTAACGGTATTGCAACATCAAATAAGCCTGCCTGAGATGCAGACTAGAAGTCTCAGGCTTTGATATTTCCACTAGCCTCCCATTCTAGGACATCCAGGGGAGTCTCCCATTTCTCATTAAGTTGCAGATGGAGCTTAAATAGTTACCCATTCTATTACAAGTGAGCAGTTCCTAGCTTAATACTTTCTAGGAAATAAAAGCATTGATCAGTCATAAACCTGAACACCTATCCCACAATACTCAGGTTAGAACTTAACCCGTAGAGTCGATCGCCTTGGCATACATACATTAATAAGTTCCAAATCGCATTGTCCACGCTCATAAGCCACACAGGCCAGGTGAGGGTCTCTCTTCTCACAGTACTTGCCAACAACACGACTATCATAATACGGATTCTCACGCAGGAATCTTTCTGGGTTGTTGTTGCTATCAATGTATATTTTGGCCAGCGCATTGTGAGTTGCAGGCTCCTCACAACCCTCATGAATTCTTGCTTCCAGCCAGGGCAGAAGCAGTTTCAGCCTAGAAGAAAGCAGTTTTCACATTAGAGAGACTGAGTAAATAAGCAAGTATCCACTTGCATGGTTTTTTTGACTGTAGAAGTCAGCTTCAGTGTCGGATAGAGTCAGTAACTAAACCAGAGTTACAGTACTCCATTTTGGCCTGCATTCTGGTTCATTATTATAATGGTGTAACTTTCTGACACTATGAAGAACATCACAAGCTAAAGATGCTCTGGAGGCTACTTAGAGGTCCCCACATCAGCCGAAAAATAAAGCACACTTTTGCTGCTTGCTCACCCAATGGCAGCTTCTTGTGGTGTCAGTAGCAGCTTTAGCTACGTAACGAGGACATCCATTGACGGATGAGCAGTAGAACCACTACCAGTCTGGCAGCGTTAAGAGACTTGTAGAAGTTTAATACCTGTTTCTTTTCTCAACCTCCGCAACAAGCTCATCAGTCGAAAATTGACCTCTCACTACAAGGATAAGGTTCTTTATCACATCTTCAGAGCAATCCACATCAAGCAGTCCCCCAATAACAACAGGCAGACGGCTCGGATTCACCTAAACAGGATCATTTAAAGAAGTCAGTGTGTTGTCACGCAGTATAGGAGGCCAATACTTTTCCCTAGGAGCACATTTGAAGGCTGCTCATTAAGATTGACCTCATCTTCCTGCCTTTACTCCCAGCTTCCTGAAGTTCTGGACAAGCTTGAAAGTAAATTCTTCAATCAACAGGGGTTCACACCACAGTTTAGATTCTCTAGAGCTCAGTTCCCACAGGAAGAGCTCCTGAGCAAGCCAATTTGTCCCTGAAGGAAGTATAAAGGAGAAAAAACTTTCCCCGCTAAAATGCTGGAAGTTAAAATTACCGTAAGAATTCCAGAGTTACTCCACCAACTCTTTCTCTTTTAAGAAGCACATCAGTGGAGGTTACTGCTTGAGCTTGACTGAAGAATAAATGAGGGATCTGACTCACATAAGGGCTAGCTTACTAGAGGCCACTAATAAGTACTTAAATGTCAGCCTCAAATACGAGGCTGTTTGCAAAATACTTACAAACATAATGCCTACAAGGTGGATATAATACTAGACAGATCGATCAGTGAGTCATTAAAGCCAAGTGACAAATTGTAACTTACCTTCTGTACGTAAATCTCAATATATTTTTGGAGATTATTTCTATACAAGTACAGCACCAAGTCGTGGACAAAGTCAAAGCGATCGCATACAATGATGAGTGGCAACTGGTCAGTGAGTTTAGCTTCCTATAAAGAGAAGAGCTTCAGTAATTTGGTTTTGTTCTCAGGCTTAAGTAGACAAATACAGTCACTTAAACTGTTAAAGCAGCTGAATTTGGAAAGCCAAAATTCAAGTCAACCAAATCATGACAGCTTATTGTTCAGCTTTTTTTTTTGCAACATGTAGCAAGTAGGAGTACTCACACTCACTTGAGGGCCTAGAGCAAGAAGCCTTCTGAAGTTTAACCCTGCTCCTTTGCATGGCAGGGTCTACAAAATTTTACAACACAGTACAACTATTACAAGCCCAAGCTATAGATATCATTTTTAGCTGCCACTGGTGTTTGGTGTGCAGGATTAGCACTCTGGGATTTCAAAAGGAATTTAACCAAGACTAGATTAAGTTGTGGATCATAATATCAGACTTGTATACAGAATTGACTTCAAGTGTCATGTGTCTTGTGATACCTTCTATGGATTTAGAGAACAGTAAGAACCAAGCTAGTAGCAGTACTACTTAAGTTGCTAATCAGATTAGTTATCTAAAAGCATTCCAACTTTCAGCATAAGATTACAAAGGTTACAGTACAGAAGCTTAGCCTATGTGGCAGACAGTATTCCGGATGCATATTTCAGATCACTTATTCAGAACATGCACATCCCAGAATATAATCCTACATATAAATTACACTTAAGGACTTTACACAGGGAGGCCTGTACTTGGAGATTTACCTGGTACATGTCCTGCACATTCCAGACATGGAACAGCACAAAAAACAATAGCTTTCATCAGGAATTTGACAGCTTGATAACTTATCTTAGGTGGCTTGATCAATTTACGTACCTTAGACCTCTGCGACACCAGGTTATTTTTATAGAATTCTCATTTGAAGAGTTTTGCCATCTTCAGATATGAACAGCAAAATCTAAGACTATGCTATGTAACTGACAAACATGAAGGCAGGAAATGTTCCCAGATAAAGTTCCCCCCTCCCACACTGTTTCTCAGATATTTCTAGCAGCGTTACATTTGTCAATGAGCTCAGCACTAACAACAGGCTACAGAATCTGAAGCCTGGAGCACACCATCTTTTTCCACTCTTGAGAAATGTTTCAGCAATGCTCTGAATCCTAGCAACAACAGTCAGCGTGTATTCACACTGCCTGGCATATCCTAGCAGAGCTATACTGCTGTTCACCTGGCTGAAGTTTCAGTGAGCGTGTACAAGTAAAGCGAGTGGGACAGATCAACCTTGAAGTCTGAAAGCATTTATGGAATTGACACTATTAATTTGGTGGGTTTTTTTGTGTAGGTGCTCAGTTGAAGCTGATTATACTGTAAATAAGCATTAAGTCATGAACTCATTTGCATTATAGTTGTTCTCTCTGTTTCCTACTTAATAGCAGACATCCAACAAGTTCTAGATGAGCTGGTGCTATTATTACAGCTTAAGAGTTCAAGTCAGGTTAACCGTAATAAAAGCGGTGAGAAACTGATCTAACAGATTCTCCATTTTTCAGATACTGTTCCAGGCTCAGGCTCTATTAAGAGGTACCACCAATAAGCTAGGTACCTTTGGTTTAACAGGACACGTGGATCCTTCAATGCAAAGTTTAAGATTTATCTGTATTTTCACAGAGCTGCCTCATTTCACCAGTGACACATACTGTATTTTATCAGAACCCCAGACAGCCCAATACAGTCCACTGCTACCCAAACATTACCTTGAGGAAGTTTTTAACACGTTCTGGATCATAGCAGTTACTTTCCCTGCAGATTCTTTCCACTTCTTTAATTTGTCCAGTCTTGCATGCAGCTTGAATATACTTGAAGTGCACATCTGGATCCTGGCTGAAGTTTACAATAGAGCCCAGGAAATAAAACAGACCTTGAGGGAAACAGTCAACATGTTATTCTGCTAAAGCGCTTGAGTTGGATCAACATTAGCTTTTAAGCAAGCCTTCCAAGTTACACCTACATGAAAATTTGAATCTGACTACTGCAGAAGTTTACAAGAGATTCAAGCATTGTAATTGTTTTACAAAAAACAGATTGTCCTAGCGGAGCTGAGCCTCTTGTTCTCCATATGTTACACAGACTAGTGTGTTATAGGCAAGTTCAATAAATACCGAGGTATCATCATCAATTGTCATAGGTCAGCTTTGTTAAAACATCCAGCACGCGCCTTCCACGCGCTCCCTAGACAGGAGGCAAGGAACAGTTTAGAAAACCCAAACTAGTTGTGCCCATAAGCTACTATCACAGCAAAAGCTGCTTGCCATGACCCACAGCTAAAGGTCACCTAAAGCTGCTGCCATATAGCACTTGACTACTTTAGACAAGTGACTGTCACGTCACTTATTCAAATTCATGTGCTTTTTGGAATAAACACACACAGGCTGCCTGTGCAAGAAACCCGTCTACAATAGCATCTTATTCCACTAACCATTCTCCAGATTCCAAGAGTCCAAGATTACGTTGTATTCTTAGACTTTGAGGAGGTTTTCTATAAAGCTCAGCAAGATGCTCTTCAGCCACACATCTGCAGATACTTGACCACCCACATACCACCATGCTGACTAGACTGTACACATCTAGTCCTGTTGAAGTACAAAAGCCCAAAACCCAAAGTCTACATAAATTTCAGACTGGCACTTTGGACAACGGAAAAAGGCCAGCAGCTTCTTCAGTTAACTTTTTAGGTTGGCTACATCTTAACTTTTTTGGTAGCATTTCAGAAAACCAAAATACTCAACACCGAATGTCAGTGCCTCCCTGCAAGAGGGGAACTTTAAGGTTTAGGTCAGGTTTTGAGACAGCTTTAAGGCCTAGGTACTGGAGTTCAATATGGCTTTCTAGATTTCATTGGACAGTGCTTCATACACACACGTATGACGAGGTGAGCACCAGCTCCTTTTGCGAGAGGCAAGAGCACAAACTCACCTTCAAAGCTTTTGAAGGACTCAAACAGCTCAATAAGCGACTGTGTTGACAGTTGTTCATGGTATTTTGAAGCTACCTGGACACAGATCTGCAGGTTCTGACGAATGTTAGCAGACAACATAGCACGCAGACACTCCAGAGAGTCTTCTACCGATAAGGAACCAAAGTAATTCACTAACCACTGCGAAGACACATAAGCCATTTTAGACCCAAGTAGAATACTCCATACTCTGAAGTCAGATGCTGAAAGCAATTAATGGCCTGGCATTCGCTAGATTCATGATATTTCATCTCATACCTCAGGATTGAGAAGATGAGTGTGAACCACCGCACGCTTGATGTCATACAAGTCTGTGAAGTGTTCAAGGGCTCTCTGTAGCAAGCCAGCTTTCTCACACAGCTGAGCTATGTGAGCACGGTCATAATGAGTAAACATTTGGTTTCCCAGGATAGCATCTGCAACCTAGAAGGAATATTGAAAAGTTTCATTTAGTTCCTAAACACTCTCACTAGCATTTGACACGTACCGCAGTGCAGTGGCTGATCTAGCTAGAAAAGCCTGATCCGATGTAACTGCAAAAGCACACCTGAGGTGCGTGCATGAGGTTCATCTCAAGTAAACGTGTTTGCAGGGGACCTTCTGAGGGACGATTATTCTTCAGTGCATCCAGCAAGAAGGCTGTACATTGCTGAATTAAATTATATTCCATAAAGACATCCACAATCTGAAAAAATAAAAAAGCAGGCTTTTGATTAGAAACTGGAAGCATATTTTAAAAAGTAACATCAAATGCAGCTTCCAAAGCTAAGCTGTTTATTCTGGCACTGCACTAAGTCATCATTTAGTGTTTTAAAACTAGGCAAGACACAACATTGTCCTGGTAAGGCAAATCCTAACTCTTATTTCAAAAATCTTCCTCCAATGGCAAGAGTATGACTCCTCTTACCAATTTAAGGCCCTGAAGTTAACATTTCATAGCAATAAAATTATTTACTTGTGTTATGTCTGCAAGAGGCTCTTCATCTTGAACAAGCATTTGTGCAAACTGCTGTCCTTGATCAGGGCTGATTCTCATTACATTCCTCAGCAAAAAAATCCAGTCTGGGGTATATCCAACCTGAAGAGATAATGAAAAGTATTAACTCAGCAAGAGCACCAGCCTTGTTAAACACAGAGCTCAGTAAAAGCTACTGTCAGTAGCTTGCACAACTCAGTCCAGATTTCCTCATTTGAAAGAGACTACAGAGGGAAGTATGAAAGGACACACGTACGAAGTCTAGCAGTAATTATTCACAACAAAACCTTAGGCCAAAGTAGCTACTACACAGGCTCTCAGATTCCCCCACAAATAATGGTAGGTACTTTAGAACATACACTAGTTATTCTTAAATGCGGGATAGATATGGCAATTTAATTTCCTCTCACCTTCTTAGCGTACAAAACAATCTTCTGGACTTGTCCTGTTTCAGCAAAACACTGGATAACTTTGTTTGGAACGTTGGCTCTCAGATAAACACTAAGTGCTAGCGTAGGATCTACAGATTTCACAAGGTCTCCCAGCTCCTCTGAGCACTCCAGCTGTTTAAAGACATAAATACAGTCAGTCCACCCTGACAGTGCCATGCCAAAATGTATTACTATCTTCTTCCTCATTTGTCTTCCTTTTGGACTTCTCTTAAAAAAATGTTAAAGCCCAGCTTTAGAGCATTATCTGATTCTTTAACCAGTGATCTAGTGGGCTCTCTTCCTTATGCTGCTCTATAGGAGTCAGAAATGCAAAAAATGCATTTGTAGAGCTAAAAAGAATGAGTCATTGTATCAGCAAGCTTCTTCAGCTAATTACAGAAACATAACCACAGCTCAAATATATGCAAGTCAGTATCCAAAGAAGCCCCAAAGGGGTTTAGGAAAGAACAGCAGCAACTCAGAAGCTTTCCATGCTATGTTTACCCTGCTGTACTTTTAAGTAGATTTAAGCAGAATGAGTGAAGCTCTTCAGTATTTGATCAATTCTCTTTCATTTACACGGGTCATAGTCACAGGTAGAGCAAATGCCTATCCCTCAACTCTTTGATCACACTAGCACATTGACAAGTTGCCCTGCTGAGTTTTCCTTAGAGGAACAGCTGTCAGGCAGTTATGTCCCTCCAGGGCTCTAAAGGTATCTACCTCACATTTACCTTATCTTCTTTTAACCATTTTTCCAAAAGCTGCTTGCGTCCCTGCTGAAGCACTGGTCTGCAGAGTTCCAGCGACTCGTACTTATTCAGCTGCCCCTGGTCAAGTAGAATGCCAAAGTACTGGAGTAAAGGGGAAGTCTGTCCCGGCTGAGCTGGAACACTCTGGAACCGGCGTATAGTGTCTGGAGTACGCAGGATTCCCTGCCAGAAATAGAGATGCACTTCAGTTTTCTGTTCCGCTATTGTGGCTTGGCAAGAGTTTCTCCAGAAAGCTGAAGTCAGAAATGCTTACTACATCAACACGTTTTGCCAGCCCAGAATAAGTCAGAAGCAGTATGGCTGAACAGGAGCTCAGACACTGCCTTTGGGATGTTTTGACAGAAGATTTGCCGTAATAGCCTATTAGACTTGTTTCAGCAGCACTGCTGGTTTAACTTCTGTAGTACACAATTAAGACACTCTTGTCCTTGCAAGCAAGTTCCTCTCATCCAAATTTAGTATGATCTTTGCTCTTAGTCTGTCCTTTTTATCCTGTTTCCAGGCGCAGCCTTAGCTGGAGGCTGTCTTTTCACAGAGACTTTTTTAGTTATTGGAGCAATAGAGTTAAGTATCAGAAACACTAAGTCACACAGACATTACTTTATCATTTACTCCTCTCCTCCTCTGTGGGCTTCACACAAACTTTAAGACCTTCCAACGTATGAGTACTCTCACCATACAGCAACAGGTTCTTCACAGATGTGTTTAGTAGTACTACATTAGGACAGGTGTGGTAACAACCTTCTGGTCTTGCCAGTTATGAAATTCAGTGAGCTTTCCTGAAGCTTAACCCAGCAGAGTCCAGTGCTATTCCAAATATTGGTTCATTACCTTTGGGGCATTAGCTGCCACTTTTGCTGCCTCTGAATAGTTCCCTTGTGCAAACAGTGCATTGAATTTTCTGGCAAAGAGTTCCTCAGCACCTGCCAGGTTGTTGCGGACAGCCATCCTTAAAGCTAGGTCAGGATTCTGCAGCACATTTGTGATATAGGGAATAATATTCTCTTCTTCCACACACACTGAGAGCACCTGAATAAGTTATCAAGAAAAACTTCCAATTAGTTCAAATGTAAGAAGTGAGCCAAGGGCTAAGCTAACCTCTAAAAGGAAAATGACAGCACAAATGGAAAGCTTCATGCTTTGATAATTGCAGTCTTGCCATTTTATTTAAGAAACATAGCTTCTGTTGGAAAGAACCTCTACCATCCAATTACTGCATCAAGGCAGACAATTAACAGTCAGTTTAAAATGAGGTATTTACAGAGGTCAGAAATACAGGGATGCAAGTACTGTCCTTCTGTAACCTGTACTCAGTGTCTTAAGTAACCAGTCCTAGAGGATGAACTAGGAACTTCTGCCCTGTATTACCCCTGTTCAACAAGCAACAACATTTGAAATCAATTCAAGTCTAAAGGCATAGCTGTAGGATGTTAGTAGACTGGTTTAACCTCGTTAAGTCAGATGCATATAGAGATGCAGTAGCAAATTTTCTTTGGGGCTCAAAACAGTCAGACATGAGCTTTTCTGAACAGAGTTCAAACTTAACATATTTAAGACTTCTATTAGCATGTGCTCTACAGGAGGGTATGATCTGCCCCAAAAAGAGACCTTCTAGTTCCATCCTCAACAGCAGGACAGGGCTTAGATCAACGACTGCCATTACAAAACTCCTAAAATTACACAACCAGAACCCAAGCTGTAGAATAAACTAGAAGCCCGACAAGCTGCACTCCTGTTCAACTCTCCAATATCACCATACTCCTCAGCCTATTATTCTGCATTGTTCATTTCTGAAAACTTTTAGACACTGATATGAACACAACGGTGTATCATTAGCTAAACAAGTGCTTTCCAGGCCAAGCTTCCTTACTTGTCCCTTTCTGTTTACGCCAATAATTCCAGCTGTTGCTTCATGCTGTGCAGTAACAAATATGGTCTCTCCACTGATCCTGTTCATGTAGATACAGGTGCCAGTTTCCAGGTCATACAAGTGGATATAGCCATACTTCGTTATGAGAAACACTACATCGTGCTTGTCACTGATCTGCAAAACAGGAATAGATTAATCAAATTTGGTATCAGATAAAATGGGTAAGTGCTTTTACGAATGAGCAGATAGCGGCACCATTTCAGGACAACCAGAAGCGCTGTTCTATTTTTACTTAATACTTGAGTACTATCACAGCAGAATTGTTTTAAGAGCTTGAGAGACAGTTAAATATAGATGGATATTTCTTCCATAAATAAGAAGCTGCTGCTTCAGTTTCTACTTTTACGTTAACACTACAGAAGCAGGAGCAGAAATCACACCAGTTCAGTGCTAAGCCTCACGTCAATATATTGACCAGCTGGCTTCCAGTGCCCTGTTACAGTGTCACATACACCAAGAAAAGTTACAGACTTGTTCTTGTGCTCGTTTGCGGCTGTCATACCTGCATTGCAACAGGAAAGTCATTCTGTGCCTCAGGAGGAAAGAAGACATCCACTGCTTTCTTTGGAAATGGCTGATTCCCAGTAGGTGGTGTGCCAACTTCAATGATATGCAGCTGTCCAATAGATTAGATTCGTCTGTTAGTTCTTGTATTTAATTTATGTAACAATAGATTCATTAATGAAGATATGGCAATTCTTTTGCTGCTGAGCCTTAATCCCAAGCTTAATGCAATGAAAAACTAAGTCAGTCTTCCAAATATTTTCACTAACTAAAGGTATGGCACACTATATTAATGTACCATAAATGAAGGAAACAGTTACACGTGATCTTTAGTTACGCCTAGCTACTTAGAAGTTTAAGGATTCAGTTAGGTCACTTCATACACACTCCTTCATTCTCCAGAGACAGTTCTGAAGATGTTTCTCAATCTAACTTTGGTTTTACTTTGTTTTAGCTGTCAAAGTAGCTCACATAATTCCAGTGATAGTATCAGATCACTAGTTAGCCTTGTAACACTAGTGTTTAATTTTTTTTTCATCCAATAATTTGCAAATAAGTTAAGCCTGATACCAGGGATCAGCAAAGAAAGATTACAACAGCTTTTCCCTGTGAAGCTGAGTCACATGTTTCAAGCACCTAATTAGGCTGGTCATGACATGCCACCTCACTTTATGATTTGAAACAGACTCTTGCTACATCAGGTACTCCCTGTTGTGACGCTCCGTATGCGCCAGTTTTCATATACATTAGATATACAGCATCCAGACTGACACAGAGTCCTTCACTTGTTCCTAAAGGCAACTTTGTGCAGTAAACCACCTGTTTTCCTGGAAGCAGATAACCAGAGTGAGTCATGAAAGGTTACAGCATGTTTAGAACTGAGTCTTACCTTGCCCCCAGCTTGCCCTCTTACTGCAAAACAGAAGAGAGTGGATTCTTCAGCATTTCCTTCCATCTTGAACTGCGCAAAGCTAGCCGCATGTCCCTCAATTGGTTGTGACACTTTTCTATCTACAGAATATAGCTGCATCGCTCCCACAACACGATTTTGCTAGACAAGACAGAACAAGAGTCAGGAATAACAGGCACTCAGGCAGTAATTTCATTTAAGTTAGCGTTAGTAAAGGTTGTCAGATCAAGCTGAAGTACCATGCCACGCTTTCTCTTACAAAGGCATTACTTAAGACTCTTAGCCTTGTACCAGTGTTTATACCATTCAGTTACACTTATGTTTGTTATCTGAAGATCAAGACAAGCATTTACATTCCCAACAATGCTTTAGGAAAGAAAACAAACATATCAGTTTTGCTCCTATAGAAGAAGGGACAAGCTCCTTCCACGGCAGGTCTCCCTAGCGGTAAAGTACCTGTGCAGATATGCCAGTTAGCAGTAGCCACTTCTGCTTAGCATCTGTACGGTAGTTGATGATCTGGCAGCCAGCAAGACTAGAATGGCGATCAAACATTTTCACAGGCTGGGACTCCCCCTCCATGCTCCAATGGTAGACTGCGTTATCCGTTACAAGGGCAACAGTATTCAGAGAGATCCACTTCCAGAAGGTGACATCATCTGTCATTGTATGAGCCTTCATTTTGCTCTTCATTTCAATGTTAAATATTTGAAGCGTTTTCCCAGCTAGAAAACACAGCATTGTTAGCCAGGTTGCAGTTTCCACTTGTTACTTTAAGCACTGACTAGAAGTAGAAGAGCTGCACTATGACATTAAACCCTGGTGACTTCATTTAAGAAAATGCTGTCGTATACCAGCAGTATCTTCAGTGATCAGCTATTACTTTTAACTAGATCACATTCTTAGAGCTAATTTTACCAATTTGCCACTACTGAGCAACCAAACAGATGTGGAAAACAGCTTGGAGGAGACAAGAGTTTCAGCTCCACAAACAAGTTGTACGATACTTCACATACATTAAAACTAGGTTACAATAATGCTGAGTCTCTTGAAAGTTGTGAGGAGAGCTATGCCAGTGTCATTAAAAACTACGCCCACATCTGTTTTAGGTATAAAAAAGCACAACATGGAATGGTCATGTTGGTAGAGGGCTTTTGTAATTCAGACTCATTAACCAAAACCCTTAGGTTGCACTAATGGGATACATAGAGCTACTGACTGCAAAACGGACTAATAAAAACTGTGCAAGGAAAGGAATCTAGTAGCCAACACAAGCTCTAGAAGCTAAGAGGAAAACTTCTCCGAATTACACAGAATGGTGCATATATACATCCTGAACAGCCACCTGCAGTCATTTCTACCAGAGTTTTAAGAATGCAGTGGCATATAAGAAACTTTCTTCCTGTTGAGGAGATACAGAAGGTTCTGACCAACTTCTGCTAGTTGTAGGAGACAGCTGTTTAAACACATGCTAGTGTAGCCCAAGAGGAACATTAAAGGTCATGTGAAACTAGGTGCAGGTCAGAATATCTGTTACAGTTATGAACTGTAACTCAGCTTGCTAAAGTCACAGCGCCATACGGGCAAGCGCCCTCACTCACCAGTGTTAGTTTAGTTAGAAGCCGCCATTAGTTCAGCTATTGACACAAGATGCAGTGCCAGGAGTTTCTCCAGAGCTTGGAGAAGACTGTCTGATAGAGCATTGCTCAGGCTACAGGCTAGCAGTTTGTTTCCACATCTAGTGCAGATGGAACTTTAGCCTCAAGGGAGATGACATTCAGGTAACGTGGATCCTACGTGCTATTCAAGTCATATTAAGGGGCAAAATCTAGACTTCACCCAAAAGGGTCAGTCCTGTTTATAAAAAGCTTAATATCAAGATTGCGATAGTTTAAGTACACTTCAAGTTCTTGAGTGGATTAGTTTTCTGAATCTTAAGGATTCCCTTATCTGGAAGGGTACAAAAAGCCTCTGAATTTTAGGCTTTCAGTTCCTTAACACCACTGTTCAGCCATGTGCACCATTCATTTGAGCCATCTGATTCTGCTTCCTCTTTTCATAAGACAAGACAGTCAATTGAAATAACTCACCATCTGCACACACAAGAAAGCATTAAAGTTGCAACAAAACAGTAGCACAGTATTAAAGTCAAACTTCAGTAACGTTGCATACATATAAGTCTTTCCATTAGCAATATATACATTTCTAGAGTGACCGTATTTGAGCTTCTTGGGCCTCTTGGGGAAAGAGATCAACATTTCTGGAGACTCCAGAGGAATGCTTGTTCTCTGTGTAGCCAGAGATACCAACTTAGCTGACCTTGTGCTTTATTCACTACACAAGTCTTCTTGCATAGTTTTACTCTTCTTATCACTGACTGATACAACAAGTATGCACAAATTATTGCACCGGCCTCTTCCAGCAAGGCCAAACTGAGGACTTTGGGAATATTTCCCTTCCTCCCCAGTCTTAGTTTTCCCCTCTGTAAAGAGAGGCTTAGCTGATAGACCTTATACCCTTAGGAAATCAGGTCTCATTTCCCTCTAACACAATTCCAGACTTTAAGATACTTCTGGAGTCTCTAGCTTGAACTTTCCTTCCATCTCTCCCTGCTCAGAAGCTGTAAGCATTCTGACTAAAGCAAAAAACCCATCCTAATGACCAGCAAACAGCAGGAAGCCTTAACTGAAACTTACTGCCCAGCTACCTTCAGGAGAACTGAAAAATGCACCAAACTTAAGCTCCCATTAAGCTGTGGGAAATTGGTAAGGGATCCTCCCACATAAATTGCCTGAGAGACTCAAGTCAGTCACAAACTAGTCTTACAGAACGCTCTCCATCCACTTCAAACAATTCTTTATCAGGACTTCCATACCTTTTAACGCAATGACTTTACTGGCAGGGTTCATGATAGCACTGTCAGCTGAAATTGGTCTTCGAATAGGGTTGCTGGGATCATTCATGTCAATGATCACCACTTGAGCCTGTTCTCCTACTTTCTCTCTTATGCAGATGAATTTGTCAGACTCCATTGTCAGAGTGCTGAACCCAATGTTTGCTGGGTTGATTCCCAGGTTTTGGAGCTGGAAGAGAAAAAAGGTTTAGCATTAAGTTACAACCTTGGTATAAGCATGAACAGCTTTTGTGAAAGTCACAGCAGAAACCAAGCTTCACGTATCTTTGTGACAACAAAACCATGCTACCCAAAAACGGCATGGCACGCATTCTTGCCCATCTTCAAGAAAGCAGCTGAAGTAGCTTCTTCCTGAAGCACCTCTGCAGCATTCAAGTGATTGGTACCTCATCTTCAAGGTCCACTTACAACTTACTGTTTTGGAAACTTAACTTTTGAGCGCCTGACACTGTTTAAGGCACAGTGAACTTCCCTGCACCTGGTAGCTGTGCTGAAGTTGCAGCTTCAGTACTCACTCTCACCAGCTTTGCTTCTAGAGCCCTAACCTAGTCCATTGAGCTTGGCAGCTATCACTATTTCAAGCTTAACATCACATGTGAGGCGTCTGAGCTTTATCTTTATCCTTGTAGAGTTAAAAAAAGCTACCTGTCTAGCAATGAGCCTAGTCCTGTCTGACAGTAAGGCTGTGTGCCACCCAGGAGGCAGAGCTAACACGAGATGGACACTGTTGAAGGCAGAAATGCCTCATCCGCAGCCATACTCAACACAGAAGATATCAAGAAACCACCTCCTCTTCTGCTTAGCCAGTCTGCTTCTGTAAACCTTTAAATGCACACCTTTATGTTTCTGGTACAGCTTGGAACACAACACAGTTTAGTTAATAGCACTTCATTGTGTGTACTAAGATGTCAGTAGTGAAACAAAGTTTATTCTATTTTTAACAGTGGAAATGCAGGATAGTTAGTTCACCTCACATATATCCACCCACAAGCTGGGTATGTATATTAAAAAACTCAAGATCAGTTTTCTACCGCTAAAGGAATTATCACTTCTAATACTTCAGATATTTTTCTTTCTGGTAGACTGTTTGAACTTCAAGCCCAAGGCCTCCCAAGAAGGGCTTGACCTTCCCAGCCATTTTAGTATTATTGTATCAGTTTAAAGCAAAACACTAAGCTCTTATCAGCTGTGCTCTGTACAAGCGCCGAGATGACCACGCCTCAGCTGCTCTGTTCCTGCCTACTTGCAGCTCCTGATAAAAAGGGTGTTTTACTACACTTCCCCTTTGCCCTGACTTTCAGAAAGCACATGCGAGGAACAAGTAACATCTAAGCTATGGCACACCGAGTTAACAGAACAAGCTTGACAAAAAGGCCCTTCAACGGAGGATCTGTATCACCCAGTGAATCAAGACAGCCAGATCTTGGTACAGTTTAAGCCTGAGACTCAAAAGCAAGTCAGTTTTAGCTCCTTCTGTCTGCTGAAGGAGACAGTTTCTAGAAGATGATTCAGCCTTTGTGCAAAGTTCTCTGGTCACTTTGCATTTAAGTCTTCTGTCCTATAGGACACTATTTCATTGCAGGTACCTTGCTCTTTCAAGAGAGGACTTCAGATTTAAATTCAATTCTCCCCTTCACACCTTTATTTGGGTAGCGTTCTCTAGGCCTGACTCTGGTATTTGTACATCAGCTAGGCAGGGCTACATGTCGCCTGGTCACAGCCCTGCAGGCAGAGAAGGTTTGAAGATGCAAGAGTTTCATCTGGTAGAGCTGGAGATACTTACTAGTACGTGGCATTTCCTTTTGTTACGGCTGCAAGCTTAACAAGCGCAGAGTCATTTATCAAGCGATCCACTTCCTTGTTAATTCGGTAGAGGGGAGTAGTTTCAGAGCGCCAAGCGCTCTGCCCGGCAGTAACTCACAGCACTATACTCAAACGAACATTGTCAACAGAACAAATCGAAGATGCAAGTCCTAGCAGATGGCAGACCTCTTAGGGAGGTCTAGACATAACTGCTGAATCAAAGTTGCTTAGATATTGCAAGACAGATTTATCTTAATGATGATCAAACTGCCATCTGCTAGGTGTCACGTCTGAGGTATCCAACCCTAGTTAGTAGTGGAAGATGTGGTCCTTTTTAAACTTAAGACCATTTCCAAAGGCTAGATATTGCTTTGAAAAGATTTAGATTGGCACTGTGGCTCTGAAGAAAGCTTGGAGAAGCCTTCTGATGGAGGCGCAACCATTAGTGAAGTCTTTAAGCACAGAAGCTCTTTCTGCTAACGTTTCATCTTCTAATCTCAATAGATCCAAATACATGAACCAAGTCTGCTTTGAGCACCCAGATGGGAAGTTGACTCTAACCATGGCAATCTCTGCATCTGATTACACAAGAGCGTCACCAGCCAAGAGCGGCACTTGCTTTGCTCAGCTGGTGAAGCTAACGGTCACTTCTCTTGGCTGCACTCAGACCTGATGCACAGAACTCTTGAGGGTACGGATCACTCCCTGGACTATAGGTTATTTTCTTTCCCCAAACAAGCTAAAGTTCAGGTGAGTGAGTGAGGCAAGAGTGTTTTTAAAGCTAAGCAAAGTAAACAGAGACTAAGATTACTACTAGAAACACAGCAAGAGGTATTTCTTTGGAGGCTGTTACTGTGCAAATTTCAATACTATTCCACGTACAAACTCTTGACTTCACACTACAACTAACAGAGTACAGGTGTTCATGGTAGATTTTCTACTCCTCCTCCTCTTACCACAGAGGAAAAAATCGAAATGTTTAATATTGCATTCATTCAGGTTCACTACCTTTCACTGATTCACAAATCAATTTATACTTCAAGTTATTTCACACCAACATTTGTTGGAAAGTTCAGTTATACCAGTCTCCTGAAAGCATGCTGAGAAGAAAGTGTTTCTCCATCAGAGTGGAACCATGAAAGAGGTTGCCAGAGACAGCAGGAACTCTGTTCAGCAGAGATGTTGCCCTGAAGGACTCATCTAATTTGAGCTTGGATACTTCAGTCAATTGCAGGCTGTACTGAACCATCACATTCTGTGACATTTATCTGAACAGCGTTGAGAGGTGAATCATTATAATACAATAAGTGAAAGTCTGATTAGCAAAACTATTTTTTCACTGGAAGATAATTGAAGTACATTCTTGGTAACTTACACAGAGCAGTTGTCATATTACATGCACGTTTGACATCAAACGGAATGGTAAAACTGCTGACAAGAATCTCTTTGTTGACCCCTTCCTGGAACATTCGCTTTCTTATGACAGTTTGCTTAGCTGTCAAATAATTTCTCCTTGCCTACGAGGAAGGGCGCGGAACTGCTGAGTACGCATTTCACCTCGACTCGTAAACTCAACAGGATATAACCACTGTTCTTGTAGCCACAAGCAGCTGCTCCAACTCTGCCCAGAGACTCCCTATCTACATGCAGCTGGAAATCACGTAGCCGGGAAGTGCCCGTTAAGAGAAATATTCCCAGTCTTTTAGGAAGCACGGAGCTCCTTGATGTGCAGTGAGTCACACTAGCTCCATCGCAAGGCCATGCTTTACTAGGCTTTGATTGAACGAGGTAGACACCAGGCTCCACTACAGCCACTCATTTAGTGCCATACGTAAAAATTGGCAAAGCAAGCTGAAGTCACACAAGAGATGCAAATCCGTGCTGATCCGTCACAGTCACTGACGGCAGCTCTGTAACACAGCAGTCCCACAGGCACTCAACGGCTCCAAGGCACTTCATGCCTACCAGTGCAAGGTAAGAGTTACAGCTTGCGATAGGCTAGGAAGTTGTGTTTTCAACAGATAAGAGACCTCTATAACATTCCAGAGCTCTTCTGTTTCTGTCTCCTTCCTATTTTCTGCCTCACCCTCAGCAGGCTGAGGTAGCCACCCAGTCTCAGCTGCCGCAGGCAGGCTGTGTGACTATTTCAGTTACAAGCCACAGCCGAGACTGTACCTGCTGCAGCTTGAGCTCAGAAGCCCTGGCTGCCCTAAGTATCTTTGGTGAAGCCACCACCGTCCCAGCGTGAAGGGCTAATGAGCAGTGCCACCAAGACAAGCAGGCCTGTTGACTTCAGTACCTGCTGCGAGGGATGTGCCAAGAGGAATAGGTTATGAACTGCTTAACTAATTGCCCTATCCAATTAGTGGACACGCACACACTCTTCAGGTTGCCTATATTCTTCACAGCATTCTTTGTTACAGATTTTCTATAAGAATACTCCAAGCTCACTGGTTTTAGGAATTCAGATCCACTAAGAAGCAGGGGACAAGACCTCCACCAAAACAGCATTAGGCACAGCAGCCCTGTCTTTAATTCCTGACTTAAAATACCAACAAAAGACTTAACTGCTTCAAATTAATGCTGTTATAGCAGAGACTTAGTGGTTTAGGATGTATTAAACCGTCTCACTGCCGGCACAATACACGGAAGCTTTCTGTTCTTGTTTTGTTGATTTTTTTGTTTGGGTTTTTTTGTGCCATTTTTCATTCTTAGAGTGAAGTAGTAAATTTATAAGTTTTATTATATGATGCCTCAGCTGTTCAGTTTTATTCGGTTAGCTCTTTGGCATAGCTAGCTATGATTCTGAGAGCCATCCAAGTATCACCACACTAGAACAGCACAGCCACCATTCAGGTTTGCTCTATCAATAACCAATATTTCAG
This sequence comes from Ardeotis arabs, assembly GCA_011801015.1. Lineage (NCBI taxonomy): Eukaryota > Metazoa > Chordata > Aves > Otidiformes > Otididae > Ardeotis > Ardeotis arabs. The sequence continues at coordinate 51,941 of JAAGAY010148445.1, forward strand.
GGCAGTACGGCTAAATTAAATGGCAATCACAGCTTATCACTTGCTAACTTCTCCGGTTCCTTCTCAGTCATCAGGAACATGTAATCTTAGAAAAGCTCCACGCACCTACCACAGTAAGCAGTTACTTCCACCCTCAAGTACAGAGGCACCAACCTATGGAATCCCTAAAACCGGGATACAAGCAGCCAGACTTGCAAACATCCGACATCCTGAACCCTGACCTCCCGCTACATGCCCATTGGACTGTTTCTGCATGGCTACTTTAAAAAAAAAAAAAAAAGTATAACTATAAAGTTTTATAACATGAGTCTGGTAGTTTTGATAGCACAGGAATCCAGTTTCTCCTCGGAAACTCCCAAGGAAAAAGTTTGTCCACAGCGCATCTCTGATAGACGATACACAGATAACATCCCACGTATTTGTGACTACTGCGATTTCAGAACTATGTAATGGGACTCAAACAAACAAAACCTGAAGCCTGACTACATGTTTTGGTTTCAGACTTCATTTAGCAACTATCCAAAAAGCTTACTTAACCCTAGCAAGCTAACTACTTGCCCAGACTAGATCTTCAGTTCAAACTGCAGATGCAAAGCATGCCATACTGCGTACCCAAGTGCACAACAGTGCAGCGCTTCTGGAGCCTTTAACTCCTCATTCCAATACCACCCAGCCAAGATGCTGACAGCAGCAGATAACGCTGCTCTGCCTTGAGTAGCGTAACACAGGGCGCAACTGGGTTGAAGCTGAAGATCAGGACAAGCTTTGTACAGTTACTTAACCATTTTCTGACCTGCAGTTGTGGATCCATGGAGAGCCAGTATCATAGCAGTAGTGCTGACTGCCAGTCTTCTAGATTAATTAAAAGCAACTTTCAATAATAGCCTTGCAAGAACTTTCCCATTCATATCCATCACCTGCCTTTTTATGAATAGGGCTCCAGTTGAGTACCTTGTCTGTCGTTAAGCATCAACTGCAAACCTGCAAGTGTTGCGCAACACCTGTTTGACAAGTTTCCCAGACATGTAGGTCAGGCACAGTTCAAGAAATCGTATTATCAAGTCCATGAGGACCTCCTATAAACAGCCTGGAATACACTAAGGCAGTTCTGGACAGCAAAAAATGCACCAGTATCCGTGTTTCTGCTCTCAAAATTTACTCCACCAGCAAGCCGGAAGTTTCAGCATGAAAATAGTACATCTGAGAATTCAAGTTCCTCCAATTTTTTTTTCAATGAAATAAAATAAGGAAGTTCAGTAGGTGCAGCAAACTGAAGCGTTATGGGCAACAGCCATGTGCATGCAGGCTCAGAAGGCTGGGCACTTACAAAGGATCAGCTCATATATGCAGTTCTAAAAGACACTGGTTAAGCCAGTGCTCTACATTAAACAGCAACAGGGGAAAAAATAGGAATAAAACCCCTAAATACACAGATAAATCTGTCCTTAGTCAGAACAGTCACGTTCCACAATAGTGCTGGCCTAAAACCTATCAACACTCTGGAGTGAAGCAGATAGCTTCCTTGTGTAACAGTACTCATGTCATTAGAGACCTGGCAGTGGGGCACATGCAAGGTTTGTATCTTAAATAATGTATCATAGATGCATTTCCACAACACTTTATTAAGAGCCGGGCCACCCAGAGGGATGAGTTTCACCCGAGTACACAGAACCTTCTCAATACCTGGTGCTAGGCTATGCCACTGCCAGGAGAGGACACTTGCTCACAGCTGAAGCTCTGGTCAGCTCATGAGATTCTCCTCTTAGTGCTGCTCACCAAAGAGGAGCCGAGGGCTACACCTAAGCTACGAACTCTGGCCTGGTTTTAAACTGATAGCCAAGTAAAATTATCCAGTGCTCAACAGTTAACTAGCTAGATAAAAATCATTGTAGCATTTTTTAAAACTAAAAATAACACTATGGACAGTGGTAACCTATGGAGCAAAATCTTTCAATTGTTCTTTTAACAAGATGTCTGGAAATTAAATGATTTCCATTTGGGTTAGAAAAGATTCACTACAAATCATGCAGATCCATCACAAACCACATGGACACTGACATCACAGGGAAGCAGGGCTACAGACAGGTTGCTAGAAATCAGAAGACCCTGCCCGGGTACATTGATGTAACTTTTATTATACAACTTCTTAAAAAAATACTCCTCAGCAGCAAAGCCAAGCTTAATTCCACCACAGCTACAGCAACTTGGGACAAGAAGCACGGCTGGTAGCACTTTGTCCTACAGAGCTGTCGGATAGGAAGCACACATTGCACAACCGCACTGCCACTTCCAGACCCCTCCCTGCACTCCAGCTTCACCGCCAGACAGCAAAGGTGCACGCTGCTTTGAGAAGGTAACCTTGCATTCCCGCAGCGGAGCGACCTTAGAATGTGTTACTAGCACCTTTTGAAGGCCATATTGAAGAAACCAAAGGCCATCACTTGGAAATAGTCTATTGGCATGTGGTTATGGTTTAACGATACCCAAGCCTAGAATTTGTCGGAGCCCAGGACAGGAAACGTGGACCTGGCACTTCTGTGCCTGCACTGCCACAGCTGTGCTGCAGGGATGCCCGCAGTAGCTTTCACATTTCCCTGCAATATGCGGGTTTTCTTCACAGAATATGACATTACAAGTCAGAACATCAATAAAATGATTTACTACATCCTTAGAAGAAGTCGCAGCTTCATTAAAAAAATAAAAAAGCAATTAACGGAGACTACTTGGCCTCCTCGTTAATTTACCCCCCGTCCCTCGCAGACCCCGCGCTGGAGCGGGATTTCCCCCCGGCGCTGCCCCGCAGACTCCCTCTCCCCGATGAAGCCGAGGGGCACCACCCCGCGCCCTCCCGTCCCGTCCCCACCGCCCGGCAGGTGCCGGCGCGGGCAGGGCGCCAGCCTCGCCTACACCCCCGGCACCAAACGCGCTCCGCCACCCCGAGCGGGGAAGGCGAGGCGGGGACCGGGCGAGGGCTGGATGCCCGGCGCCGGGGCCCGCACCTCGGCCCCCTCGCCAGGACACGGAGGAGCCCCCCACCCCAACGCCCCGGCCCTTCCCGTCGCGTCCGGGGCCCGCTGGAAGGTGCCCTTCGGGGCGGGCTGGGCCTGCGGGAGGGCGGCCACCCCGCCGCCGGAAGGTCTGGGCCGCCCCATAGCCCTCGGGGAGGGCCCGCGGCCTCTGGCCC
>JAAGAY010148445.1:55144-71799 GCA_011801015.1 Ardeotis arabs
AAAAAAAAAAAAAAAAAAAAGTCTGCCAAGAGATACGTAGCCCCAGGCAAGAGTGGGCATTCTAGCTACCGATCTCTGAGCTAGCCTGTGGTGCAGACGTCATTTGACTTGCAAGCGGCTATGACATTGCAAATACAATATAAATCAAAGTAAAGAGCAATAATTTGTGGGCTTTTGCAAAATTCAGACTATAGTTTTAGTCAAGAAAAAGTGCTGGCTTCTCAAAAGCAGAGTCTGAGCAAGAGTGTGAAAGAACAAAACCCTTTTCCATCTGAACGCAGGACAGAGGGCCCAGCGAAAGACGAATCGTAAACATGCCACATCCTACAAAGATTGATCACAGCCAGTAATCGTTAGATTCACGTGTTAATCTCACTCTTGTTTCTGTGCTCTGTCCGCACAGAAAAGGCGCGGGCGGCAGCAATTCTCCTGCAGTTTGGAACTCCACGACTGAAACTTGCAGGGCAGCCGCAGGCATCGCCGCTCACTGCTGCTGTCGCCGTTGACAACCACGGTGCTGCCCCAGTTAAGCCTCTTACCGCCCAGCAAGGCAGCACGGCGCGGCAGGGCAATCCGTGGCGTACGCCACGGCCGCTCCCGCTCCGAGAGACGTGAATCACGCCTTCTTCCCCAGGTTTGGCCAGTAGGCACACCAGCCTCCACGTTTTCATTTTAACAGACACAGTCACAGAAAGAGGGACAATTACCAGACCTTCTGCCTTTATGAAGAATAATATCCTATTCTCCACAAGAGAATCCCAAGGGGTTTGAAAGCTCATGATCAGCTAGTCTATGCAGTACAGAGGTGCAATGCTCAACATTTATTTTAGACCAAGTGCTAAGGCTTCCTTACAACATCACTTTAACAGCGTTAAAAAAAGCAACGGAAGGTGACATACAGCTGCAAACAACTGAGGTGTGAAAAATGATAGTAGGTTCTTCCAGTTTTTTGGAAGTTGTCTATATAAAATGAAAAACGGCAAAAAAGACAAGCTCCATACTGGAGCATTTTTGGATTATTAAGGTGACAGAAGGGGATTACCTCTTTATTGAGAAAGAAACAAACTTTATGATGACAAAGCATCACAGCTCTGCGTTAGATACTTGAGGACAAAAGTTCCTATTTCTTTGTGTATTCTTCTACATATTTGAAACGCTCATTCTCCAAGCTGAAATCCAGCCATTTTAAAAATAACAGCCACCAAACTCAGAAGAACAGCCCATTAGGCAGCAGGCCTGCTGACAGACTGCAGGACGTAACCTGGCTGAGTACTGGATTGACTGCTGGGTTGGGTTTTTTTTTTGCCAAAAGGAAAACACACAGTGCTAAGTCATCCCTGACAAAAATTATGCATTCCTAGCAAGAATGTGAAAACATTTACCAAATACTTTGCATACAAAGACATCCTCACCAAGAACTATCATCGCTGTACACGGTACAGCACAATACACGGTAGGAACAACACCGTCTGCAACACAGAACACAGCTGGCGATCGTCCTTTTGAATTTAGATCGTGATGGTTCCATCATTAAAACAGCATTTCCTATGCATTTTCCTGAGTAGTGTATGCACGTGAAGACTGTATAGCCACAATCATACAAAGTAAAATGGATAAAAAGTGAGTTACACTCCTTTAAAAAAACCCAACCTTTAAGAACATTTTGTTAATAATGGCACTGAGATCACTGAGACCTTCCTAAGTCTACTCAATGCCACAGAATTGGCACCACAGCAAGTATCACGTCTCCATCCACATTTGAGGCCACTAAATTGTTGCTGGTGACACGTAGCAACAAAATGCAGCTTGGTAACTCTTCCTTGCTGGATGCAGAAAAGGAAGATTGCCTTTTGTATGCCTCGGCACTTGAACTTACCACAAAGCAGAAGCTTTCCTTCACTCCAGTTATCCATTTTGCATTACGCAAACACACCCAGAACAACTGCACCAAACTGCCTCTCCTCACAGTGGGAGTGGAGCAGCCACAAGTATTACCCCACTTCCTTCACTGGGCCACTTAAACCCTGTGCTCTTTGCTGCTTTCTCTCAAGATAGCGAGCTCGGGCATCCAGTATTGATTTATCATCATTCCTTCTCTCCATCTTCTTTGCAGAGCTGTCTGTGACTTGTTCTGGGGAGAGAGCAGACAGAGAAATATACTCTTCTGTGTCAAAAAACTCCAGCATTACAATTCCTCCTATTTGTAAAACACCCTAAAAAACCCAAATAGAATCTCAAATGTTTTTCAAGTCCCAGTCAGTCATTTGAATGACTTCCAGAGAGGACAGACTGTACCACAGCAGGGAGAAAAACAATAATTAAAAAAAAAAAAATCATGCCTTAGCTCCCATGCGAATATTTGCAGCTGGGCTCATCCCACCCCAAATGTATATTTTGCTTTTTATCGCAACAGATACCAAGCATCTTGTGTTCTATGTACCCATTTCTTCTGTAAACTACACATCTCAAACTCAGGTTTAGGCAGGAGAGGCACAGCATTGGGAGCAGGGGAAAAAAGCTTAGAATAAGCTATCTTTATAAATTTCCAGAGGTAGGAGGAAGAGGGAGGATAACATACAGATAAAGGAGTGGGAAAAGTCAATACTCTACACCAGACACCTCTAGAAATGCACGTTCTCCCACTGAGCTGAGACCTTGAGAGTGTTCTCCCAGAAGGAAAGGAAAATAGGAAATATTTTCAGTTTAAAATAAAACTTAAAACAAGAATTAAAAAAACCCAAACATTTAAAGACTCTAAGAGCCTAAGTATTGTGTGAATGAAGCAGCCACTGCAGCCTGTTCCAAGGGCTCTGGGGCTGGGCACCAGATTCTTTGAGATGAGGAAGAAGCTGTAATCAGCACTCTCTCTTGAAATACATGAAGCTCCCAGAAATACAACATCTGTAAGGTCAATATCAATCTCAAATTAATTCAAATTGCCTGGTGAAGTCAAAAAGGTAAGGAGGACAAAGAGAACAAACCTTAGCTCCTTGGACTTCAGATAAATAGATGAGGCTCCTCTGCATTATCAAATAATGAAAATATCCTTTCCAGCAGATCTATAACCAAATCTAATTCCAGTGTTTATCATTTTAAATGGTTGTTTTATACAACAATGCAGGTCAGAAAGAGACACTGGTCTGAGCACAAGAGTCTACATTTTTTCCATTGTTAAGGAAACTGAGGAGAATCTGTATTGCCAGTGTCTGTACTGTATGTTAAATTAACGTTTTGGAAGGGTCAGCTCAGGAGTAAAGAGGCCCTTTGAATACTTGGCTGCGTTACAAAACCTGCTGACAGAAGAATTCAGAGAATGTCAGACAGTTAGCCTATCAGTTAGCAGGCACCATTTTTAATTAAAAGTGACTATTTAAACACATGGTATTAAATTCGTTGTCAGAATGAGAAATTCACCAAATCTCCAAACTTCATTATTCCTCTGTGTTTTTTGTTTGGTGGGGTTTTTTTTTGGTCTGGTTGGCGGGTGGTTTTTTTGGTTGTTTGGGGTTTTTTTCCCCCTTCCTCTCACCCCTATAGCCCTCGTAACTTCTCTTTCTGAGCACAGTATTATTTTGGGTATTTATGGCTAGATACCCTTTATAAACTTAAATAATGGTTAGACTCAAAATGCTCTTATTCAGCTCTGGGTTAAACTTCTGCTCCTGACAGCTACATTAAACCAAAAGAAGTGGGGAGTATGGCAAGAACCGTAAGCAAACACCACTACACACGTTGCCAAGGCAAGAAAGTATTGCAGAGCTGTAGTAAGACAAAAAAAACAACTAGAGCCAAGCATCAAATATGTTAAGTGCATCCAGATGAACACCCACTAGTGCAGAACGCAGTGACATAATACACACACATGCCCACAACAACCAAGAAGACCACACACGCCATAGATATGGACTAGTAACGTGCTTACCATACTGTCTTTTAAGGTCCTCCCTATGTTTCCACTTGGTTATTTCCTCTTCAGTCACCTCTTCCCGTGCCACGCTGCTCAGTTCATACGCATCAATTTGATGCAATCTAGGCAACAAGTCTTTGACCCATTCATAGCGAACGGGACACACCGTCCGGACATAGATTTTGGATGTCACTGTGACATCATGGAAGATGATCCACTCGAGGAGAGTCTCCTGGTTATATAGCTGAAAAAATAAATTATTATTTCAGAACTGATAAAAACCAATTTTTATTTCTACAGCACCCTTGACTGGAATATCTTTCAATGCTTCACATGCAAGAATGAGATAAAGCTGATATTACCCTAAGTTTTCAGAAAGGGAAACTGAGGCATAATGACTTGCTTAAAATCGCCCAGGAAATCCAAAGAGCCAGAGAGAACGCTCAGTCTATGTCACACTCATTTCATAAGCCAAACATTTACCAAATTTGAAGAAGTGAGGCTCTTCCCCACTCTCAAAATGAACACTACAACAGTGCTTCTTCCGGCCATAAATTAGCACAAACCAAACAGAAGAGGAAGAGTTTACAGGGACCTGCCTCTTATTCCTTATATAGATCCTTGGCTACTTTATTAACAGAATTTGGTAACTTACTGTGGATGAAGGATGGATATAGACTATGCTGCCATGTCCGTCCATTGTGCAGAATGTCCTGGCTGCAGACCTGAAAGGTTTGTAGGGGAAAGAAAAAAAAATAAAATAAACAACATACTTTACTGTGATTAGACAGCAACACTAACTACACTAACTACGCAAATCAGCAGCAGCATAGAAGAAAATACTCAAATATACAAGCAGGGGAAGATCCTTCCAGAATTAAACTGTAAAAAACCAATGAGGAATATTTACCACAGTAACACTGCAGATATAACACCACAATAAGAAGCAGGGTGTGGGATTGAAGTCTTTGACAGCCACGATAATTGGACATTTCCTAGCCCTTTATTTTCACGTCTGGAAATACTCATCAGCTTGCAAGTTCATTTCACAGACAGAAAACTGCTGTTCCAAGGACGTAAGCAACTTCTCCAGGAACGTAATGACAGTCAAAAGCAGAGTATCCAGAGGCTTCAAGCCCCATGCAGAAACACCACCTTTAGCTGCAATTGCTACTTTTAACAATACACAGCCTTACTATTCTGTTTCAATATGCAGCTACAACTTTAAAGAATATGCACAATATCTTTTCCATTCAAATCTCCAAACTTCATTATTTACCTCCTAGCTACATTGATAAAGTATCCTGCACACAGACATCTTCTTAGAATTTCAGTTCTGGAGCCTTCAAACGTCTCTTTAGGGAAGTCTGGGTGCTACGTAAAGAAAAAACAACACGAATCAGGATCTTTGCTAAAGAAAAAGTGGCTATACCTCCTCCATCCTATGGATTTTAAACTCTGGGTTGCTCACCCTATGGAAACCATGAGGCAAGAAGGAAAATCCTCTTTCTTGCTTGTTACCACCATCATACCTGTTAGTTACACAACCTATAGCAAGTATGCTCTAATAAATATTTAAGTGGATTAGTTTCTACTGGAGAAAGGCAGCAGCCATCTGGCAAAGGCTCAGTAGTCCAGTACATGTCTTCAATATAATCTTATTTAACTCAATCATATATAAAAATTCTATTTTTTTACCTGTTTCAGTTTATTGATTATTTCCCGGAGCTGTTTTTCCACACTAAAAGCAGATTTTAAAGCTCTCCAATGGATCCAGTATTTCTGGCACCAAGCTGAAGGAGACTTGCTGAGAACAGAAATACTTGTATTACAAAGAAGCCCTTTGTAAGCTGAAGGCAGAAAGTTGCCTCTATTTTTTGTTGTGGTCGTACAAAGAAGGCAACCTACACAGGCAGAGACTTTGTCAGTTTAAATAATAGGTGTCTTGATAGAAATCACAGATCACAATAAGGAATAAATCTGCAATTAGGTTTGAGTATATACATGTGCATATATGCAATACATTTTTAAAATGGCAGCGGCTGAGAGTTATGAGCAATGCAAAATCACTTACTGTAAGGAAACATTTTATACCTTGCTTTGCACTGTTCAAAAATATTTAAGAGGGTTGCAAAGTCATTGCATCCTCCCACTTGTGAGGAAAGTTCCTGGTGTTGAAGTTCTGCCTCCTTTTGTTTCTGAGGATCACCTGAAGAAGCAAGTTATATTTCACTTCAAGTCACTTTTTTAATCAGTCCTACTTGATTTTCTATAAGTATCTCTCCAAAGGGTGTTTTACAGTCTTGGCTCTTTGTTAGTGAGATTTTTAGATTTGTCTCTCCTCCACAGCTGCATTTACAGTTCTTCCCCTTTCTACTACTGCTGAATAAGAATATATAGATCTTATTAAATCTGTGACTAATCTCATCAGTCAGCACTAGAGATGAAGACTTCTAGTCTCTTAGAAAGAAAGGTTCTGCATATTGCTGTCTCACAATAAATTCAGATGCCGACGTGGAACAGCAACCTTAAACAAACAGCTCACAGGGATCAAGTGAAAGTTTTACTCTGAAAGAAAAAACAAGACTGCTGAAACCACTCCATCATAGCACCATCTGATCTATTAAACTCAGCTTTTGTCCTAGCACCCAAGTGCCATAGTAGTGGAGATCTTAAAAAAATAAGAGTCTAGAAAAAATGTGATCTGTGAGTTTAGTGGAAATTTGCCCTCACTAAGCGCTAGGAATGTACTAGGCAAAAGCAACATCTCCAAAGTGTTATTTCAAGTTTTAAATACCCAAAGAATTTCTTCCCCAGCACAACTTATTCCCCTTAGTAGAGAGGGATGTGGCTGCAAGGCCAATGCACGGCATTGCTGCTGTACTGCAGACAAGGTCAGAAGTTTGTGGGTATTACAGTAACACTGCTGAAGTCAGGAGGCTTGCTCGTACACACGCTGCCCGTAAGCAAGTGCCTTCACAACAGGAGTCTCTGTGTCAGTGTCCTGATGCACACGGTTGCTGGAGAATAACGAACATGTGTGCGTTAGCTAGCTGAACAGATAACAATGGCACGTTGCCAGATGGAGGATGGGAAAGCAAAAGCACGTTTATGGGAATGGGAAAGACCCCAGAGCAGAATCCAGGCTATCAGCACTGGCAGCAGTGTCTTTAGTTGTTGCATTAACGGGCACAGTTAATAGACGACAGAGATAACTGGACAAACGCCAATGAGTGACTAGAAAGGACAAAGGTCTCCCACAAACACTGTGTGTAGCACAGTTGGGGGGACGCGTTGGGGGCAGACTGGAGGGGAAAGGAGATAGGAAGGAGGATGTGGGAAACTGAGCACTGGTGAGAGGTGCTAGCTTGGAACCACAGCAAAATTACTTTTTCCATTTAGAAAAACAGTGGAAATGGAGGCAGTGGTAGATCGAGCTTCTCACGGTAACTTAAAAGGTCTGTTTGGTTAAATAGAGTTACTGAACAGAAAAGCTAATCCAGAGGCGATCTCATTCCTCAAAATCAAGTTAATCAGTCTCTATTGTGTGTACTTAAAACAACAGCAAAACATCTGCTGTGGTGCGGTTTGATTTGGTTTGGGTTTTTTTTTTTTTCTTTCCCTCCTGTAACACAGCTTTCTCCCTTACAACCTCTCAGCAATCCACTCGCTGAGCCATATGTTGCTTTACAGCTCACAGCCCTGGGACAAATGCAACCCAATTCCGTGCTATTTTGAAGTCTTTGGAATAGCTGTTGTCCAATTCCTAGCGTGCAACGTGCCCTGACTCCAACACCACAGAAAGCTGTGAAAGCATACGGGCAAAGTGCCATGGCGTATTTGTCCTAACCTTACCGTTCTTCCCTACGGATCTGCTACAACGTACTCTGGGAGACAAGGCATTACACTTGAGGAATCTTCCTCACACTGCAACGGAAGGGTTATTTGAAGCACTGGTTTAAGGTAAATACTTACATCTCCCACCAGTGCCAGGCCCAACTAAGGAGACCAAGAGTATCCTTAGGCTCGAGTAAAGCTTTGTGCCACCACTGTGCAAAACAAGTTCCCGCTTTATAACCCTGAGATACACGTATAAGCTACTGTGGCCTCACAAACTATTTGCACAGAAAATGACCGAGAACAAAAAACTCTGCAGAGGAAAGCTGTAGAAAAGCTCTCCAGGTGAAGCAGTGTGTGCTGCCTAACCACTCCCTGTCCAAGAATTCCTCACCCACCCAAGGCTGCTTTGGGCTAAGGGGCTTCCTACCTGGCCGAATGAAGACATTTTCCACAGACAACATGGCTGCTATGGGAAGCAGCAGATCTTCACAGTCAAGAGAAGCAGCTTTTATGACAGCACAGGTCAGGTTGGGAGGGAGGGGAAACTGCACCAGGAATTCACCCAGTCTTGTCACGTGGCCTCTCCTTATCCCAGGAAAAAAAAGATTCAAATACCAGATTCAGCAAAACTATGTTTAAATGCACATCAGAACATGCACACACAATGTCAGCCACATACTGATAAAGAAACGAAACAAGCATTTCCCTCCGGACTGTTCTAACACCACATCCTGCGTGTGCTCAGACAGGCGCTGGAAACGTGAAGCAAGGTTCACCAGCAGAAGAACATTTCAGCCTTCTCCAGTTTGCTTACGCCTGGCAGGCAAAGCCAGCTTTTTAAGGGTATTAGATGCTTAAGATACAGGGGTTTTTGCAAGAAGAATTCCTGGAAGCTTAGGATAAGATCTCACTTCCTGTCTTGAGTTCTTGGATGGGCCACACAGCTAGTGCCTAAGCGCCTTTGCCACAACAGTCTGGGATCCGCTATCAGGAACTACGGCACAGAGAGTTGAGGTAATCTGTCTGAGGTCACTCAGGAACTCCAGGACAATGTGGAGAAATTAATCTGTATCTCTCAAGCCCTAAGTCACACTCTATTTTTACAGAGAGTATTAAAACCTAGTAGTTAACTTCCCGGCCTAATGAGGAAATATGCTCTACTGTCCACATGAACAACTCACTAACACCAGTTAAACCATTAGATTTTGAATTCTTGTAGTGACTACATCCCTTTATTTTTTACCTGTCAATAGCACCGCACTGGTAAAGTTCCTTGAGAGCTTCTAAAATATGCCTTTCTTCAGGGCAGTCCAAATAGGGAAATCTATAGTAAAAAATGAAGTAAAATTTAAAAAATCTCACTGTTCAGATTCAGTATAGCTTTGTTAGTTTGCATATTTATTAAAATACTTTTGTAACCGTCCAATACAGGTTTCTGACCAAAAGGCACAAAAGCATCTTCAGTATACGGGTGTGTTACTACATGCACAGCCTCAAGCTGAAGAACTACGATGACAAACCCCAGCACGGGCCACGCAAAGATGAACTGTATTTTCTGCACATGCGTGATCCTAAAATCAAACAATTCCACAGAAGTTAAGCTTTTGGGATATAAACATCAGTATGTTAAAGGAATACTATTAACTATTTAATTTTGGAGAGAAGGAGCTAGCATTGGCAGAACCTCAAACTGAACTTGAGCGCAAGATCCTATCTGGCGCTAGAGACTGAGGAGAACAGCGTAAAAGCTGACTGTATTGAAGTGTCACCAGTTGGCCGGGGACCTAATCCTGCCTCCTGCCAACAGGCTGTTGGTGCCTGTGCTGCCTTGCTGCTGGGACTCAGGAATAAAATGATAATCCTCCCCCTCCATGGAGGTTACCTTATGACATCGTGCACGGAAAGGCACTTCAAGGTCAGGATCACAGATGCCAGACTGGTTCTCTTGATCTCCGGGACCGTGTGATCAGGCATGCACTGCTCCCAGAATTCTTTGCTGTACAGCCGATAGCTTTTTCCGGATGATGTCCTGCCAGCTCGGCCAGCTCGTTGCCTTGCTTCACTCCTTCCAAAACAGAAAGATGGGGGAAAAAAAAAATCCAAACTCTTGATCCCGTCTGTTATTATCCAAAGAAGCATACTGTAATTACGATAAATAATAGCAATTGCCATGCTTTAGATGGAAGATATATTATACTTGCAGCAGCTGAGAAATACAGCTATACAAGAACCAGCAGCATGAAGAAGCATTTCTGTGCAAGGGAAGATTTTTTTAAGCTTCTCTGAATCAGGCTGTTGTATTCAGCACACACAAGATGACACGTGAGCCACTGTTCAGACCACAGACAATGCACTGTCAATTCCTTCTTAATGCCTCTAACTTACAGGAAATTATATGTCCTGAACCACTTTCTGTTTAGCAGCAAACAAAATAGCTTTAAATTACAGAGCCTCAAAGCCACGCACTCCCCTCTTTCTTTTTCTTTTTTTTTTTTTTTTTTTTTTTTTAAAAGATCAAGCGATACACAGTATTGTCAGAGCAACTCCCAGAAACACGAAGCACATGACCTTTTTAAATCTTACTTTGAAATGGGAACAACCTCCAGAATGTCCAAGCCAACTCGGGGGTTATGATTCAACTGCTTCACAAATCCACTGTCTACTACGTATCTGAGAAAAGATTGACACTCTGTCAGAGAAGAAAACACCAGAGGTCTCAGCAGACAGACAGGTAACCGCCACACGCACATCAGCAAAGCAAGAACACGTTCACCCTACAATCACTGCAAACAGGCAGTTGCACTCTGCTGGTCAGCTGCAGCCCTGCAACGGTTCAGTGTACAGGACGGAACAGAAAACACTGCTCAGCACTCACGCAGACTATGCTCGTTTAACGGAGCTGAGATTTGATTTCAAACTAGGATCCAACAATATCAGCCATCTACAGACTACACCAAGGGGATATTATCAAGGGGGTTTTTATCCACTACACACATAAAAAGGCAACAGGTAATTATTGGGCAGGTATAGCAGAAGGAAGTCAGACGTGCTTTTCCAAATCTAGTAAAACTTTCTGAATTATTCCTTCTGTTACAGCTTTTATAAAGGACAGGAAACAATACCTGACGCCTTCAATCGTCAGAGATGTTGCAGCAATGTTTGTGGATACCACACATTTCCTAATGCCTGCAGGAGCTGGCAAAAATATTCTTCTCTGTTGATCTAAAATGATAGGCAGTCAAACAATCCGTTACGTTATAATGCTCTGATTTCAAACAACATCTCTAACTGTGCAAAATTACTCAAATGCTTAATGAAAGTAATTTGAATGAAATTAGAAAGTGAATCACATAACACTCTAAAATATAGATTAAGTATTATTTTAGCATATGCCAGAAATCAAGATATCTTCTTTATTGCTTGCATATTCAAGAATATTTTGAGATCAAGAAAGGCCAACTCTCCTGGAGAGAGAGCTAGGAAAAACAAACAAGATGTCTGGTCTCAACAGAATCTTCATGAAAGATTTGAAGGGTTTTAATAATCAGAGCAAGTGAAGGTGAATGTGAAAAGATCCAGCTAAACCCCCCATGTTTCCAGCAAATCTTCTTTTAACATGTAACAAAGCAGCATATACGCAATTTCCATTACTTCACTTGACTTTCCAAGAAAAAAAATTTAAAAAAAAAAAAAAAGAGGTGGAAGTTCAACTCTGAATTTTTCTCTCTTACTACACTTGAAAAATATAAAAATCTCTTTAATGAAAAGTCTCTCTTGTGTATTGAAAAATATTCAAATGAAATGGCCTCTGAGAAACAACCACAAAAGGAAAAAAAAAATAAAATACCACTCTCAGTCAGGACTCTTAATATCTACCATGGAGTAAGGAAGAAGCCATACCTTTCTTTTACGTAACTTTTAACTTTGCTCAAGAAATTAAAAATTCCAGATGGAAACTGCTGCCCTGCTCTTCTGAACACTTATTCAGCCTCTTACCATTTTACATACTGCACCCACACATTTAAACATCACCCTCAGGTTCATCTGAAAACACAGTTTCTGTGTTCAGCAAAGGTCAAAGGGCCCCTGGTTTTGACTCTTCAAAACCAACTGCCGTACTGCTGCCAAACAAAAGAGACCGACTCGCTGTGATAACCTGTACTTTTCTACATTGTGTAACATCTGCCTTCCCTTACAGGTCTACTCTCATCACCAAAAACCCACCGGCAATACCCTTTCCAAACAAAATAAAACGTGAGGGCCTAAATAAGACATCTGAAATTTCAGTGACACAATATCCCCTTTCTAAGCTGGAGACCCTGATGCCATGTGAAGCCATTTCCAGCTGGCCTCCAACTGGAGGCTTCCGTGCCAGTACAGAGAAGGATGAAGTTCGATTAGTTTATGAACACCACAAAAACCCCCCATGGTGCTGCAGTATTGTAACAAATGGGTTAGCAAATGTCATTTTTTCCAATCACAACAGCAATATTTGAGTAGGATACTGTTTATAACAACTCTTGCAGTTAACATTAATGTGAATTCACTTCCATATGACATTATATGCTCTTACCTGTTGACATTGACCCATACAATGGTAAGATAAGCAGGCCTTCAACAGACTGATCATGGACTTCGTACCGGTAATCGATAGATTCTGCTTTCTTGAAAAGTAAGTCACAAGCTCTTTCTATCTCAATTTGACCTAAAAAACCACAGAAGAGCATTTAAGTGACCTATGCAGCTACAACTCTGCCTTCCTAGTTTGCACTATCTTTAAACAAGACTTTTTGCCGAGAGTTGTCAAGATCATTACAAGAAGGAAGTAATATTCAGAAGAGTTTAGGAGGTGATATCCAGTCTTTCCACAGTGCCTCTCACCAAGGCTTTTCTTTAAAGAATGACCGCATAAGTACCTGGCCCACACACTGATGTAGGGTTTCTGCAGTTAAAGAAATCCTCCTTTCCTGAATTAACAACAAAATAAAACACGTAGACAACACAAACTGAGTAAATTTGGCACAGGAAAAAAGAGCATATGCAAATTTTTAAGTTAATGTTTTTCTTATCTGCTCTCATAGGCATGGATATACCTAAACGTGCTCTGAAAACTATCACTTCACATGACTATGTGTGTCAACACGCAAATTTCCTTCTCTACTTTCTGCTCTGGGACAAACTAGACAGCCACTGGAAGGATGTACTGTTGTGCTGGCAAAGCCATGCTTCACTTCGAATAACCATTAGTTGTTGAAAGAAAAACTCTCACCTGTCAGGAACACCAAGATGTCACCTTCTGGTTCATTTAAGTGGACATCCAACGTCACTTTTACAGCCTGAAACACACAACAAACAAGCCAATAACAGCTGGAATCTCACTTATTCTTTCTAAAACTCACAGTACTAACTAATTCTTCCCTGTATCCTGCAGAGATGCTAAGAACACAGCAATACAGCAGCTAATTCTTGCGGTCTTTCACAGATGATAATCATACCAAGAAGAGAGAACACAGAAACCAAGTAAAACAGGCCAGACCTCCGTAACATACGCAGAGCTGCCTACGTCCCTCGGGCTGAGCAGGTTGCAGAATATCTCCTTGACAGGATAACTTCTTCCTGGAATGTGCAGCACTGAACAGTGTCCAAAGAACTCTGAGAGCTTGTCCACCTCCAGGGTGGCTGACATCACCACCACTTTCATGGCAGTCTTCCTGTCTGGTGGTTGCTTCTGTAGAAACAGTTTCTTCAGCAAACCAAATAAAATATCCTAACAGAAAAAGAGAAGCAACTTATATTAGTAGCCCAGTTTTCTTAGAGGTGCCTGACAAACCTGGAAGGGATTGATTTTATCCCACTGATATAGTGAAGACAGAAAATCACACCTTCAGGGCCTAAGCACTCAGAAGAACACATACACTTACCCTGGTCCTCTTGTAAGCACTCTAATTGGTTTCTAGAATTTTTTATCAGCTCTTCTCTTAGCCCATACACAGAATCAGTGCAACTTAAAAACCTTTGGTTTTAATTTTTATACTCTCGTGGTCAAGTCATTTGCAAGCAGTTACCTCAGAGCCATTTTAAAAAGCCATCACCTCTGTCCAGCATGTTACCCGACTGAGCGCACACCCTCCTTTGTTGTACTATTTATTGTTATGATTTCAGCAAGCTTATTTCACTCTGCAGTGCTCTGGATTAAAAATCTGCTCCTTTTAGTTAGACACAGGTGATGGAGCAGTAACCTCTTACATCACCCTGGCTCTATTACTTGCAACACCCTCAGATGCCCGAGGGCAGAACTGCGACTCAGAACACGTTTTCCCTTTTTCCCAGCTGGACTGGTGGGTTGTTTGCGGGACTGGTAGGTTGTCTGACACACAACACAATCTCCTGAGGACTGAGTGACTTCAGTCCCGCTTTGCTTGCCACAGAAGGGTCAGGGTGACATTTGATAGCGTTTGGTAGTTAGGTCAGCGTAGACACATCCACGCTCCCAAAGCCGTAATCTCTTTGCACAGCTGTATACACACCCTAAGAAACATTAGGCCTTAGAGCGAGAGACATGTTTTGCAGTTTTGTTTGTTTATGTCTTATTAAAATTAGGATTTAGTTTATGTTTACTGTGTTGGCTTCAAACTCCCAGAAATTTTGGGAAAGTATCCAATAGCCAGTCAAGTTTTAACCGCTTTCAAATGCAACAACAGCTACAACAATTCCAACAGGATTACAGGGTACATTTTATTTTCGGATTATGCAGCATGTAATAAACAAAGCAGCAATTCTATGGTTTTAGGACAGCAAACGGATAAAACACATCCATGGGAAGTCAGTCAAAATCCTCAGGGATTGTGGAGAAGTGAAAGAAAGGTATAAAGAGACCTCAGTAAAGGAGAAACAGTGACCCTAAAGGACGGCCGTGAGGTGACACTCACAGTGCTGAGGCTCCGCTCATGGGCTTCATCCAGAATGATGATGCTGTACTTGCTGAGAAGGGGGTCTGCCAGTATTTGCCTCAGTAAGCAGCCATCGGTCATGTACCTGATGGCAGTATCCTGAAAGGTTTAACGAGACATTCAGCTGTTATCCTGGATTTTTACCTCAAAGTATAAACCCAGCCCTTGGAGCCCTACCTCGGTGGTGCAGTCATCGAAGCGGACCTGGTACCCGACGACGCTCCCCAGCGAACAGCCCATCTCCTCGGCCACCCGCTGCGCCACCGAGATGGTGGCAACGCGCCGGGGCTGGGTGACGCCAACGGCCCCGTGCTTGGCGAGGCCTACAGAGAGACAGGGAGCTCAGGGACACCGAGCCGTGCTGCTCAGAGCCGGTTTATGCACACGCACCCACGCAATGCACGCGCGGGCATGGTTTTTTAGTTTAAAAGTTTTAACCGAGCCAGTTCCGCCTGCCACACGCGCAGCGCAGCCCGGATGTGCGGCCACGCCAGGGGACGGCAGGATTATCCGCACCGATCGGTGCTTATTTCCCGCTTCGCGGGGCGGAGGCCGCAGAGCAGAGGGGGCTCTCGGGGCCGTTACCTGCCTCGTAGAGGTACTTGGGCAGCTGCGTGCTTTTGCCGCTGCCCGTCTCGCCGGTGACGATGAGGAAGGGCCGCTCCCTCACGGCCTCCACCAGGGCCCGGCGGTACCGGGAGATGGGCAGGGCCCTGCCCTCCATGGCGGCGGCGGCGGCGGCGGCAGGGCCCAACGGCCGCCCCGGCAGGTACGACGCGCTCCCCCCCCACGTGACCCTACGCTGCCTACGTACGCCCCGCCCTTCCGCGCAGGCCCCGCCCCTCCGCGCAGGCCCCGCCCCCGATCTCTCCTGAGCCCTCTGCCCTAGCTAGCAGCTCCCCCAAACCGTTACTTTTTTTTCCCCAAATCTGCTGCAGTTTTTCACACTCGGTCCGTCCCGAGGGATGCTGTCTGCACAGGGAAACCCAGCAGCACCTCTCCCTGTGCCACCCTCTGCTCCCCCAGGCCGGGGAAGCCCAGCACCTCAGCCCCCCCCCCGCCTCTGGCACAGCTGAGCTGCGGCATAAAGTCAAACTGCTGGCGGGTGCTGTAACCAGCGGTTCTCTCTCAACAAGTAAAATAGCCCCTCGCCACCAACACAGCGCATGGAAGGGACACGATGGGGGGAAACAGCTCTGTAAAAGCACAAGTCTCTGCGTTTGCCCCACTGAGGATGCTTGGATCGGCCGCCCCAGGCCTGAGCAAAGGCCGCAGCTCTCTGATGACATCTGTGAATTCCTGTACGACCTGAAGGTGGCAAGCGATGTACGCTTAACGGGAAACCAGCCTGCAACCCAGGTTCCCAACTTGTGCCTAGCGGCTGCAACTAAATCCCCATTTTTGCTAAAGCACGATTTTTGCATTGTGTGTCATCTACATCATTGCGTTTGTTTCCCTTACGAGTCCTGTGCACGTTAATGTTTCACCCTCCATTGGGTTAGGTCACTGACAAGAAGCAGACAGTAAATTTGTCATCATACCAGGAGCGAATTTAGGTCACCTACTGACTCCAGTTACCACCAATCGCCTCCATTTCTACCAGTGACACAATGGGAGGAATATTTACCCTCTGGCTCAGGCATCACCGTGAGGGCTGAGCCGGGAAATGCTTGCAATGCACTCTGAAGCTTGGAAAATGTTACAGCAGGCCCCAGTGTTGCCAATTTCAAATATGTCAAACCTGTAAATATTTGTTTAGCCTGTCTACAAACTGGCTTTGTAAAATCACAGCAGATAAGCTGTTTTTCTGCCCTTCTGTACTAATGCAGCCAGAAAGAAGAGAACATTGCAGTAACTTACAGTACCACAACTACAAAGATACCTGCTGTTATGTCTCTGGATCTATTGCTTTGAGATATTTGCAACAACCTGACAAAAAAAAAAAAAAAAAAAAAAAA
>JAAGAY010148446.1:0-29234 GCA_011801015.1 Ardeotis arabs
CAACACTGAACTGGAAGATGAGGGGATCCCACATTGCAGTAGGGGAATCCTCTGAGATCTCAGAACTTGTTTCCACAAGAGTTTGAGGGAATTTAAGCTGGCACTGCTTTGATTCCAGCCCACACCTCACACTTCTGCTGTAGATTGTCTGACCCAGCATAGGGAACTAAAGCACTAAACCAGCAGACAGCTTTTTTTTTTTTTTTTTCTGTTGTTGGGTGAGGTTTTTTGGGGTCTAGTGGAATCAGATGAACACAAATGCTGACTCAAGAGGATAGAATGGGTTGTGCTGATGTAGGGTGCTCTGAGCTGCTGTGGAAGCACACTCACTGTCCACTGACTTCCACTTAGGGAAGCCCAGTGTAGCACAAAATTGCTGGATGGGGGGCATTTCCTGATTAGTTCCTCATGAGTCACTCATCACTGCTGAGCATGAGTCAGATATTGCCACTGTCATTCTGTTTTGTGAAAACACACTACAGAAAAATGAAGGACCAGGCCCTGGCTCCACAAACTCTTTTGCATCTGCCTCCTATACTCAAAGGTATCTTCTGGTTTTTCTCCTCCAGGGAGAAAAGTCCTGATAGTTTATGCACATCAAGAGCCCAAGTCCTTGAACGGATCTTTGAAGAGGGTTGCTGTGGAAGAATTGAGCAAGCAGGGCTGCAGTGTCACGGTGTCCGATTTATATGCAATGCAGTTTGAGCCAAGAGCAACAAGAAATGACATTGTTGGTGAGACTAGCCACAATACACCTTTTTGAACAGTACCAATGAGACAAACTTTCACCTTGTTATCCTGCTCCATTAACAATCCAGAACCATGCAGTTAGGTGCACTCTGAAAATAGTTGCTATTATTTTGTACAAATATCCTTCAACTAACAAGACCCAGCTTTTTATTTTCTATTAGCATTGACTAAGAAATGTCAGTGTAGGAACCCAGCAATTATAATCTTTCTAAAATAAATCTGATCACTAGAAATGGCTCCTCAATCAGAAAAATGAAATATCTGTATAGTACAGATTTGTAAAACAGTGTTTTGCCTTTACACTAAAGTGAATGAGGGAAAACATGATTTTTGCAGTATTTGGAATCAGCTGTAGAGATGTTCTAAGAGCTACCTTCTCTTAATGAACAAAATTACAAATGCTTTCTACAAGTTAGCTCCAGGCACTTGAGTGCTTGGGCTTTTGAGTTGTCTTGGCACCTTCTGACTACCTTGGTAGCATATGATTACTGAAAATGACTAGATGATGCAGTTAAGACTTGAGAAAAACAGTGATGCTCTTGTTAGGCTTATGTGATATTTTCACTATGCTCTTACTAGCATTTAGCCCCAGTATTTTTCCAGGTTAGGAAACACAAAGCCATATCTTAATCTGCTACAGCTGAAATTCTTTCTTTAAAACAAGAATCAAAAAGAAATAGCACAGGTCTAGTACAAGCACTGTCAAAACCAAGAAGAAACTTATTAATTACCAGACGTAAACATTTCTAAATGTCTACTCCTGAATATGAACCTTGGCTCATAACGACATTACGAGAGGGAAAAATGCATTAGCACATGTCCACAGCCCATCTCTGAAGTCCATTTCTTGTGGGTGAGAAATGCCTTCAGATACTGTTCTATGACTTGCTGGAGTTTAGTTCATGAGGCTACTGCCTCTCTCTTCTGCTAGAGATTGATGATCTGTGTGTTGAATCAGCAGAATGAATGTATATGTCTGATTCAGACATACTTGAATCAGCTCACCCGACTGTAGTGGAGTCGGCAGAGCTGGCCAATACTGGTTCCCCAGCCCCTGCTGATTTTCCCACTTACAGAGGCTGAAAAGCTGCTACATAGTGCTTGTGACTGCATGGTGGTTTCATTAATCCCTTATGCAGAGGCAGAGCAATTAGCAAAATTCTCTTAAATCCTCTTAAATGATCCACCTGCATCACCAGAGTCTAGAGCCAAGCTTAGGTCCTCTTACTGCACTTGATGTATTGCTACAGAAAGGTGAAAGTTTTAGTACTCGGAGACACTACGTTCCTCTCCAGTTTAAAATCATATCACCATCAGCTATGATGATGCTGAATAGCCACAACAACAACAAAAAATTGCAACATATATTTCTTATTTGGCTACGATGCCAGAAACAGGGCTAGCAATGACTGTTCACTTCTACCCACAGGTTGCTTGCACAACTCAGAAGAATTCAATTATGCCGTGGAGACATGGGAAGCTTACAAGAGAGGAGGTTTGTCCAGTGATGTGAGTGAAGAGCAAAGGAAGGTGCAGGAAGCAGACCTACTGATTTTTCAGGTCATTATTTTAAGTTATATTAAAAGATTTCAGTTGTAATATACAGAGTTGAACAAAAGAAAAGCAATAGCAAGTAAGAACATTATAGATCTCATCAGGAACACTGAATCTAGACAAAGTAAAAAGAGAGAGTAGCTCTGCTATCAATACAAAACCATCTGTATCCAGCATAGTAATTTCAAGATGTCAGGTTTTTCTGATACGATGTGGACTTTAGAAAATAACAAAAATACCAGATAATGTGCAAACATTATTCATGCTAGCCCAGTATGAAGTTTTCACACAAATAATGGCTTCACACTGGCATTTTTGGGGAGTAGAAATGCATCTGAAATTAGAATCTTAAAATACCTAAGTAAAAGTCACAACTGTGCTTCATTTTAACATTTAAAAGTAGTCTGATTGCATAGGTTTTGTGAAGGCTGGTCCTCACGCTACTTGCACTCCACAACGATTGTATTCAGCAACTCAGACTAGAAAGTATTGAATGCAAAATAATACCATAAATCTCAATATGAGAACCATGCCATGTTACCAGGCAGCCTGATACTATCCCTTTATCTTGGAGCTCACACAAAGCAAAAACAGATCTTCACACAGAGATATATGTGTGTAAGGACTTAAGATGGCCCTCCCGAGTTACAAGGCTGGGATCTGGTAACAGGTACCAGACCAAAAGCTTTAGCAGTAAACACTTTATCTCTAAGTAATGGTACAGTGACAAATACAGATCAGTAGTACAATTGTCTGAGTTGTTACAACAGCAAATCCAGTAATTCAGTAGCACAGATATCCAGGTTGAAATGACAGCAAATCCAGTAATTCACCAACACCGGGCCAAACTTAATATCCAGATGCACAAAGATCTACATGACTGCAGTTGTCAGGCAGGCTAGCAGGATGCAGGGCAAGGCTTAGTTTCTGGGTGAGCAGCTGGGACCAGCCAGCAGGCTCAGGGAATTTGGACTTCCCCAACTGGACTGTCCTTGTTTATTGCTGAGTTGCAGAAGCACTATCTAGACTTCCTAACTGATGTCACACCCCTTCTGCCCTCCTCACTGTGCCAGGTCTGTCCTTGGTGTCCATGAGGCCCAGAAATACTGTATAAAGCAATACTAGCTCCACATTTCTTTCTATACCTGTGTGACTGTTGGCCTTAGGCATAGCCTACATAGATTCTACTGTCCGATTCTAGATGAAGTTTAGGATGTGAGGATATCTCAATTAAGCATTTCACTGTAAGTCTTCATCATTTTACACTATTGCTTCTGAGATTAAGTATAGTAAAACATCCCCTGAAGAAAGTGGTTGCTTATACTTTCTGTCTGTAGAGTGCTGTGAAGAGTTGAGTATGTTCTGGTGCAGAAAACTATGCCTAGTTTCCACGTTGTTTCCATCTTGAATTGAGCCACATGTGGATAAGCTTTTACAGAATTTCTTCTTCTGTACTGCAGTGTGTATAAAGGTTTATGTATAGCGATGCATCCTGGAATAAGAGTCCGTAAAGCATTCAAGATACTGCAAATAAGATATGACAGCTTCAGGCTGTAGTCCCATAGGCTAACTGGAGGATCTAGAAACAGAAGGTCTTACTGTTAAAGAAGAAGTTTTCTTTTCAATAAAGTGATTCAGGGTCATCATGTCAGCAGGATGTGAAAGTAAGTCTTTCTTAAGATCCCATGGCATTTGTCAGCAGGCTGTCGGATCAGAACTGATCACCAGATGTCAGTCCTAGTAATAAGGCTCTCTGCATTTTGGCCATATTCTCTGTTAGATCATACGTTCCTTTTGCATTTCAGCAATAGGACACAATTCTGTACAGTTTTAAGTTTGAATTAAGTGGCACCTTCCTGCTTCATCATATTCCAACTTTAATTTTTGTGGAAACCCTTACCATGGTGTTAGTGTGCTATAGATGCTCAGGAATGTACCTTAGACTACTACAAACAGAAAGCACTTCAGTTATTTTTGCCAAGCATAGCTACTGCCTCTCCTGACAGAGAGCTGGAAGAAGATATGTATAAGATCTGAACAGATGAAGAGAACAGGATTTGGCCTGCAGACCAGCCCTAAAGACAGCTCAAACTCTGTGCTAACAAGGTAATTTACTTTTTGCCTAGTTTCCCTTGTATTGGTTCAGCATGCCAGCAATCATGAAGGGCTGGATGGACAGAGTCTTGGTCCAAGGATTTGCTCATGAATTTCCAAACTGCTATGATTCCGGTTTGCTCAAGGTATGTTTCTGAGACTGATTTATTAAGATCAAGACTTGCCACTACGCGTAAGGTCTGGGAAAGAGGAGGACACCACTTCCTCTAGAAATTTATGCTGTCCAGGTTCCCCTGAATATCTCTTGAACTATTTAGCCACTGTTTTTTAAACATGCCTAGCTCAAGTGCTGCTTTCTTAATTCT
Source organism: Ardeotis arabs (assembly GCA_011801015.1). Taxonomy (NCBI): domain Eukaryota; kingdom Metazoa; phylum Chordata; class Aves; order Otidiformes; family Otididae; genus Ardeotis; species Ardeotis arabs. The sequence goes on from JAAGAY010148446.1 coordinate 4,725, forward strand.
AGAACAAATTATCCCTGTTCTCTTTCACCACTGGAGGAAGTGAAGAGATGTATGCAAAAGGAGGTATCAGTGGGGATATTCGCTATCTCCTGTGGCCCATGCAGGTATAATATATGAATATCTTGTTGTTACTTGTTTGCCTTAATTTTTATTATTCAAATTATTTTAACAGTTGTATTATTGTTTATTTTATATTAAATATAATAAGAAAGAAAAGTTTCAAGCTATTGGTGCATAGATGTTGGAGCGTAGTCTCAGACCCTACCACGTGCTAGGCAGAGAGCCGCCTATTGTTACCATTTCCATGCTTTTATACCCATAGATTCCCTAACCACCACGAGGTGTCCCTTATCTTTTTCCCACCACCAGGTGTCCTCGATCTTGCTTTCCTTCTCTTAGAAAGTCCCTTATTTCTCAATCCCATGGCTTCTGATATTCATCACCCCCAATACCAAGCATCTGCAGGTTATAAATTCGGCCCTAAAATCCTGAAACTACTTTAAAAGGCCACAGAGTTTTAAAGTTGTTTTGTGCCCCTTCCTCCAGATTGGAATCTGGAGAAAGCTTAAACTGTCAGCCTTTTAAGTTTCTCTAGTGTTATAGGATTTCCTTTAGCCCTAGCATACAGGATTTCTTTTCCCCATAGCTACCTGATTCATGTAGGATGCAGGACAGGAGGAGTCACACATTATCCTGACGTTAATGATCAGCATATGGAAGTTAGCTTGTCTTTTCTCATTGCTACCCTTTTATCAAAAGTAGCAAGCGTGCTTTGAGAAATTCAAGTGGCAAGCCAAATTGTGCCAGCTACTTCTTGATATAATACAGCAGATGTGCTTAGATTCTTTGGTCTCCTACCCATTGCGATTACTAGCTGTCTGCCCTTGTGAGACTATGTAGCTGTAGAGCTTGCAAGTCAATGTAACAAAGAAGCTGAAATGCAACTATGAATTCAGAAATACACAAAGGGAAAATGGCAAGTTGAGCTGATTTGAAAGGCACTAGCCTTCGTTCGGGATCATTTTGCTAAGCCAGAGGCAAAAAGTTAAAAAAAAATACTTAGAAGTAGATGAGGAATACACTGCCATTCAGGAGCAATCTGTGGAGATTCAAACAGTACAGTGAACTTTAGGCTGTCTGATCCTTGCAAATTTAATAGCATACGACAGCCAAAAAGAACAGTTCTGTGGGTTTAATAGTACTTAAAAATAAATTCCACAGAGCAGAATAAATGAAGCTGGCTGACTGTATTTTTCAGAGTATTGTATCTCATTCTGCTTAATGTCTAGCCTTCAATACTGACTGCCAGGATAGGTAATGAACTTGTACAATTTATTTCCCTTCTTCTGATAAATGCACAGGTTTAGAAAACCTGCCTTTTATTTGGTCAGAGAAACAGTTTCAGATTTGAATCTTCCACATTCTTGAATTGAAAGTTAAAGACTAACTAATTCCTGAGGCATTTCTTTCTTTGTTTTGGTTCCAGCATGGAATCATGCACTTTTGTGGTGTCAAAGTCCTTGCGCCTCACATCTGCTTTGCTCCAGAGTATGTCTCTGAGGAGAAGAGGAAGGAGATGCTAAATGCCTGGGCCCAGCGTCTGAAGACAATTTGGAACGAAGAACCCATAAACTGCTCCCCTGAGTGGTATTTCAAGTAATGTTCAGGCACAAGACTACAGAGATTATTTTTTTTTCATTCTTTTTGGTGCTTTATCTCAATATCTGAATTCTAATTTCCCAATTCAAATGTATTAGCAGTATTTCAACTACTACTGCTAGGTGCTTAACTGACAATATAGCATTGATTTTCATTGATTCCTGAGGGATGCTCTTCAATGACGGGTACAAAACTCTTCGTGAGTTCTGCTCATATAAACAGTGACATCCTGCCTACAAGTGCTTGATAACACAAGTGGTATTTAATTGTAGATTATACCACTGCTGCTTATGAAACAGTAAAGTACACTGCCAAGTTTATTTTAACACTTTTTGTACCAGCTGACACTGGTTTTTTTTATTTGCCAGGGAATATGCTGCCCATACTCAACCTTGTTGTAGCCAATCCCTTTCTTTTGAATGAGATCTACACTTGTGCCTTTGAGCCACGAAGCCAGATTGTGAATAAACCAAAAGGTTGTACAGTTGCACAGTGCTTTATACAACTGGAAGGCCTTGTGGACAGCCTTAGACTTTTCCATGTATTTACAAATACATTAAAGCAGTATTAAAGCTATGACAGATATCAGAAAAGGAAGAAAACAAAAATATCCCATGGCAGTATGTGCATGTAGTGCATTTCTTTATAGAATGTAGCTCCCATGTGCAAAGTATGTAGTCTCCTAAAATAAAAGGGAGTTCTCTATTTTTGTTACCCTGAGTAGAGACAAAAAGGAGTCCTATCTGTTCCCTGCCCCTTCACACCAGTCAGTATTGCTGTTTGGGTCTGGAGGGCAGGGTGCATCCCTTCCGACAGCAGTGTACATGGGTTCCCTTGGAGATCTCTAGCAATGGCAGTCAGGGAGGCAGAATGCCTACCCAAACACCTGGAGGAGCACTGTCTGTCTACAGGATCTAGTAGGACAAAATGACTGTCTGGCTCTTAACATCTGTGATTTTTACCTTGAAGTTTAGCAGGTTTATTTTTGTACTGGAGAGCTGTTAACCCTTTTTGTGCATAAGGCAAAGGGTGGGTTTCTCGCTTAGCTACACAATTTCTTTCTTTGATCAACTTACCTAACAGCTGGCTTTGAAATTAAAAGAATGTGGCCTGAATAAGAAACAGTCTTCTGAGTCACTGTCAAATGACATTTAGGCCTCTGCATACAGGGCGTGCACCTGCCATACATTCTTTCTAGCAGTCTTGTCATGCCCCACCCTCGTGTTTCTTTGAGGGCTATTTGGGTAATAAAAATGCTGAGCCCAGATTCTGAAGGGGGAGGGTAAGCTGATACACCAGAGTAGGAAATGCTACCGCAGGGAAAGAGTCACATATTCCCGTTTGTCACCTTATGAGGTGAAGGGCCACCCCTAGCAGAGACTGACCCCTGGAAGTAGTGCTGCCCTAAGCTGTTGCAGATGTCTGCTTCAGTGCGTATGAGTCAAAGCCTTCAGGTTACACAAGCAATAAATTTGCTTTAGCAATAACTCTTGTATAGGAAAAAGAAAGTGAAAGGGAATAAAATTGGCAAATGTTACGCACATAAGTTGTGGGGAAAGCAGATTCTTGCCTAAGAGACTTAAGGAAAACAGCTTTTAAGTTACCTGAAGAGAGGCTGAAGGACAAATGCAAATATTAAAATTGTATAGGAGAGGAATCATCCTCGTGTTCACTGTGTCCAGTCACCAGACTATTCAAGAAAGAAGGAAATGGATATGAAAGCAGAAGTTGCAACTGTCAAACCAAATGTTACTGTATTGGATCAATTGCAGAGCTTAGTGGGTTTAACTGTTAGACAAAGAATCTCAGACTGACCTACATGATGAAGATACACTTCTTGACACTTATTTGGCAGACGCATGCCGGCTCACACACACATGGCAGCATTAAGTGTCTGTATTAGACTGAAATGTTTGTAATCTAAGTATACAAGAGTGGCCATGCTAGGTCAGAACAAGGATCCTCCAATTCTGAGATTTTTCTCCACAGTAGTTATAGGCCAGGAAGAGGAAGCACTTCCCCTGAACACTATCCTGGGCTCCAACTATATTTAGTTTGGGGGATTTCCTGAGCTGTATGTTTTCTCTATATTTACCAAGCCAAACAGATCTCTGCTGTCAATTTTTGTTCAGTCTTCTCTTGAATTCATGCTATATGTTTTGGCAGACAATATTTTTTTTCAAAGTTCAGCAGGTCGTGAAGCATTGGAGTAGGGAGGGATCCAGGGGAGAGTGAAGCATCTGGTTCCTAGTAGCTTCATTTGTTTCCTCCCCGTCAACAGTAAATTATCAGTCCCATCTATTCTTTTACACAGTACACTACAGAGTTCTGTAGATGTGCATCACCTCCCTTCCTAAATAATCTCCTTCCCAGGCTATGGAGTCCTGTCCTGCTCAGTTGTTCTTCCAAGAGAAGACATTGGCCTTTGGTCACCCTTGTTGCTCTTCTCTGAACTCCTCCAGTCTCACTGTCCTGGTACAGGGAAGAGAGAACCAGAAGTGTGTGTAGTCAACTACATGACTCTTGAATTCCTTTGACTTCCTGTCCTCCTTCCCTAATAATTTCTAATATACGATTTGCTTTAGTTAATGTTTTCATCTGTTGTAACCCTAGATCTTGGCCATCACTGGTAACAGTCAACTCAGGGGTAATTTAGGGTAATTTTTTTCCCCTCATCTGCACCCCTTTACATAACTTGAATTTCACTTTCTATTTCATTGCCCAGTCACTCAACTGTTTTTCTAGAACTCTTCACAATTTGCTTTCCTTATCCCCCCTCCTCTAAGTAATCTGTATCATCAGCAAACTTTCTCAACCTCGTTGCTTATATCTTTTTCCAGATCATTTTCAACAGCACTTGTAACCTCTCTCTGTTCTGAGAGCTGACCACTTACTGTTGTCCTATCTTTTAAACATGTCTCCATGCCATGACCTTCTTTTCTTATCCCCTACCTGCTTAGTTTCCTTGAAAAAACCAAAACTTTCTCAAAAGCCTCCTGCAAATGCAAGTAGACTATATCAGCCAGATAACCATTCTCCACATGCTTTAACTTCTCCTGAAGTAAATTCTTCGGGAATATAATTCCTATTTGAAAGCCACTGTACAAGGGTGTATACGGTGGGGGGCAAACGAAGAACCGCTATTCAACTGTAACTTTCCACAGTCAATCTGAGTCCTCATGCGTGGTCTATTCTCATAGTTGTTGTTCCACATGCCTTGTAATTCTTGTCACTTTCCTTTCTTTTGTGTCTAGCTCTCCTATATCTGTTCAGAGAAGAGGTAGTCAGAGCTGTGAGCTGTATCTCACGTAACAGGTTAAACCACATTTGCTGCAGAGTGATGCTCTTGCAATGCTCCGGCAGCCAGTCAACTGTGCAGCAGCAGTGGATGCTGAGCCAAGAGCTGATGTCCTTGTCCTGACAGGCTTTCAGTGCCTGCTATACAGCACACTGCAGGGGCTCATGCATGTTCAGGCACATGCCTTTCAAAAACTCAAGGGAGAATTTTACCATGTAGAAAACCAATAGAGAGTAGTCTGTGGTTAATAAGGAGAGAGAAAGGAAGTGGCAGCATTCATTTCTTAGTAGTAACTGGAAACGTTGCAGCCATTTTGATCTAAAGAATGATTGCACTGCTAAATCACACTATGCGAGTAGTCAAATGTAGTCCTGCCAGAACAGGATTGATTTCATCAGAATAAAGCTAGAATTAAGTGAGTAACTTGTAGCTGCATTTCAGGGTGGGCAGAGGGGTACAAGGGCAACGTGCTTTCCCCTTCCATTTAATCTGGGGATTTATTTTTTGTTGCTTGTGGTCCTGCTTTCCCACACACTTTCAGGCAACACACTGGTCTTTGACAATTTGTTCCAAAAGTCGTAACTGAATTTACTTCATTTGATGTTCTGAAATGGCAAGTGAGACATGCTTGCAACTTGAGAAAAACACAGGGAAACACATAGATGCCCATCTGAACTATGTAATCAAGAAACCTCATAGCCTAGGGAAACAAAGACTGAATTCTTGCAGTAAGGTGCCTTTAATTCAGGTTTTAAAAAAATTAACATTTAAATGCAGGTGTAGATAGTTCTTCCTTTGGTTTAATATTTAATTCCTGGAACAATGCCACTGAGGTTAGCTGCCTGCTTGCAGAGGAATATACTTTGCAATAGACAAGTTACTGAAAGGTTGTGCTGAAGAGAGGAACAGCCAGTAATAAATGCCATGTATAATTCAGGTACAACTTTTCTTTTTTTCTTTAAGAAAAATCCCACTATGTTAGTAGATATCCTAAAGAGGCTACACTCCACAAGAGAGACGCAAAACATTTAAGCTTAGGTTGCTCTCAAGTTTTAGTGCTGGGTAATTGTCTTATCCTTCTAAAGGTATTAAAATACCTACTGCATCCATACATTCTGTCAGTTTTAATAAGATGGCTGAGATTTTTATTACAAAGTAAGTGAAAGTTTGGTCAAGATTAGTGAAAGTTTCAGTTCAAGTAAAAAGAGAACTAATGGGCTTATTTTATTTTCTTGAATACTAAAATTGAAAACTTCCACTCATATAAATGCATTATTATGAAAAGCACTAAAAAGGAAAGAGAATATCCTTCCTTTCTTCTCAATCAGAATTAAGAGATTTCTCTGTAAATTCAGATTACATTTTTAGATCAATTTATTTTCCCTGTTCATTTCAAGAAGGAATGTCGTAACTGGCAACATCGACCTCTAAGCACCAACAAATAAATGCTAATTTCTGTCTTTTTTTTGCCTAGCACTTGCTGGCAAATCACCGCTGAATGATATTGCGTGGTTAAAAGTGTTTCAATTCTTATAAATTTAGCCATCTTCCTGCCTTCAGCCTATGTATTCCACCACATACACAACGCAAAGCTCAAAAGCAGAAAAAATAAAACAAAAAACCTCAGAAGTAAAATGTTATCAAAAGATTTCTGTAATATTTGGGATTGCAGAAGACCATAGCTGCACAACTGGCCCACCAGAGATACCATGTCTGGATTTGCTTTTGGTTTATTGAGTTGGCGAACGTCCCAGATATTCTCTGGACTGCAGGTTTAACACTCTCCTTACGATACCTCACAGCATGGATGCACATGAAACATCTGTATTCAAAACTAGGATGAGCTCAGTTTGGCAACTCAGCATAGCCATCCTGAGTTTCCTCATCACAGTAGGTGATCAGCCCTTGCATCTGGAGCACTGAACTCCTGTTCTGGCTCAGTATCAGCTGATCCAGAATCAGTGGAAAATGGGGATGCAGTGGGCATGTACCAGTTCCATCGCCAGCATTTTTTTTTAGTGGAAATGGTTGGATTCAGCATTTTTTGAGAGTTCCTGGAAAGAAGCTGTTTGTTCAGTTTGTCCAACAAGGTGCCGAAAACGGTCTTGAAAGTCAGAGAGAAAACTTCAGCTTGAAAGCGATCACCAAGGCTGTTCTACCTCTACAAAACTGCAGCTGCCCACACACTACTGTTTCCTATCTGTCTTTCCAAAGGGACACCTTTCAGAAAGCTGGAAGGTAGGAGCCACCTGCCCCTCACAGATGAACGTGATGGCCAGCAGAAGGCACAAGTCAGACTGTGCATTCCCCTAGAAGGGCAGATAAGGGTACATGAGTGGTTTAGGAGCTCAGATACTACATTGCTGACCATCACAGGGAGAAATGAAGGACAAGGTCTGTACTTGGAAAGGGCCAGAGGCGCAGAACATGCCAGCATTGCATACCAGTGTACCCATGTAAATCTCAAAAGCCTCATAATACCAAATGGGGTTCTTTTGTTTGCTAATGTTTTGTTTGTATGTGGCAGGAATAGGACAGGTACAAACACAACCTGCGAAGTCCTCCACAGCTGAGGAACTCTATCCATGAAATCCACCATGGGGCCTAGCATAGAATTAAATCAAACCCTCTGTGGCCATTGTGCTTCTTCCAGACCTATGACAGTCTGGGGCCTCAGTTTCCACTAGGAAACAGGCTCCTGGACCACTTTCGTTCTCACATCATTATCAGGCTTACCCTCCAGCATTAGAAAGGCTCCCTCCCTTAAACACAAGCTGTGGGCTGCTGTTGGCCTCTCACATGGATCTGGTACTGCTGCTGTTCTGGTAGTGCCTGGTAGCACTGAGCCCTGATCTCCGCACCATCCATGGGGCACTGCAGAGAACGTAACCGTTCCCTAGAACGGGAAAGGGCATGGCAAAGAGGAGAGACACTCATCATCGCCATCACTTCACTGAAAGAAAGTCAAAGGAATCAGTCTCACTTAAAGAAGCTGCATTAGCCATTATTTCTATATTAGAACAGTTTTCCTAATGAAAATAATAGACCATTTTAGTTACAGAATCTGCTTTGCTGTCAGGATAATGACAAACTAGATAAAATCTGTTGGAGATGCCCTCGATGCACCTGGCCTCTGCGGACCAGGAGGATGGACTCGATGGTTCACAGCGGCCCTTTGAGGTGACGTATTTCTGCACCAGTCCCTTACAGCTATTCTGTTGACAAACAGAAACTCCTGCCTCCACCCTTCCTGCGTGAAAAGCTGCCTCCTCAGCCCCAAAACCGCCACGAAGAAACCCATTTTCACCGCGCTCACAGCTGCTGTCAGTCAGGCGAAGGCGCCCGGGTTCGCACCGACCGAGCGCCCCGGCAGCCCCGCGAGGAGCGGGAGCAGCAGCCGCCACCGCCCCCCGCGCCCTCGGGCGAGCCCGAGCCGCCTCCGCCGCTTCCGAGCAGGCGAGGTGGGAGCGGACGGGCCGGGGCGGGACCAGGCCGTGCCCGCCCTCCGCTCGCCGCCGCGGGGCCGGTAAGGGCGCACCCGCGGGCCGCCGGGCCCTCCCCAGGGAGGCGGCAGGACGGAGGAGAGCGGCCCGCAGCCACGGTAAGGCACCGCGGACCGGGATGGGGCCGGGGGGGGCGGTGTGGGGAACGGGACGGACCCGGGCTGCCCCGCCGAAACCGAAAGCCCCGCGACGCCCCCATGTTGCAAAGGCGCCGCCGGTGCGGGTCCCGGTCACGGCGGGGGGGGCGCTGCCGGGGCCAGGCCAGCGGGATGACAGGCCCGGTGGGGTTGCGGCGCATCCCGCCGACTCCCCCCGCCCCGGGAGGGTCGCCCGGCCGCGGGGGGAACACCCGGGGCGCCGCGGCGGCAGGAAGCCGGGGAGGAGGAGAAGGACGACGTGTGGAGTCGGGCAAAGAGGAACTAGGCCGGAGAAAACCCGCGTCAGGGCTGCCCGGCGCCCGTCTCCTGCCGAGGGCACGGCGAGCGGATGCACTGGGCTCTGCCCGCCCGCGGCTTTGCAGGGGCCGAGGGAGCCCGGTACCGGCCGGCGCCTTCCTTGGGCAACCACGGCCGAACGAGTGCCCGTTCCGAGTCCCGTACAGGAACACACACTTCTGTCCTGAAACAGAGCCGGCTGTGACACGGTTGTACCGGGGCAAGCCGCTGCACAGACACCCCCCCCACTTCCTCCCCCCTCCTCTGCTCTGGTCCTCCAAAAACTCGTGTTTTGTGAAAAACCTTCGCTTCCCTTGTCTCGGCTCCTCCTCGCGTTCTGTAACCTGCTGCTGATCTGACACGGGTATTTTCTTTGCTGTCTCCAAAAGAATAAAACGTAAGTCATTCCTCAGTGAAAAGATGCAGCAGCTGAAAAACCTTAGCCGAAGGGAAAAGTTTAGTCAAAAGTGGGTTATGAGAATTACAGCAATAGAGTTGAGATGCACTGACAGCTTTTGAAACATCTTCCACACGTGCAGTATTTTTGTCTTCAGCTGCAGGAACCTTGCTATTTATTTTCTGTCACCCTCACTGGCAATTCCAGCTTTGGTTCCTGTTTGTTGCTCCTTTCCTTTTCTCACTGGTAACAAAATGGCTACGAGTTTTGGTGCTTGCAAACTTTTTCACTTTCTCTGATTATACCTTTTTACAGCTCTCAAGACTAAAAGGGCTACAATTACTGTGTGGCCTTTTTTTTCATATCACCCTGCTAATGTGCCCAGCGATCCTCCTTTAACTGTGCAGGCTACACGAGATCTACGTCAGATCAGTAGCAAATCACTAGAATGGAGCAAACTGCTTTTGAATGATGATCGAACCCAATATGATGTAATGAGGAGGTCATGATTCCTGGGAGTTTATGTGCTCTTTAGGGGTCAGAAGGGAGAACATAACCATGGTGTTAGAAAGAAAAATGCCGCAAGCTCAGTTACTACACTTTTGTCCCTTTCTAAAGAAAACCCAAACGTACTGGTGGGCAAAAGTCCCTCTCTTTTAGCAGCCTGTGTTTTAAAATTTTCATAATACGTGTTGGCACTTGTTAAATAGGAATCCATCCTAACACAGATGTCCAGAATCTTATATACGAGGAAAAAAAAAATGCTTTATAATCAACCAAGTATACCGATGAGGGGGGGCTACCTCATAGAGCACAAATTAACCCCTAGAAGTACGCATAGCTTCTGTAAGGTTAGGCTAAACCAAACTACAACATTTCTGTTCTCTTAACAGCAGATACCTGTCTGCACTGGTGTATCATAGGTGCTGAGGATACACTTGAATCACCATGTATCTCAATAAAAAGCAGAAAGCTTGGGATGAACTTGAGCCTTTGAGCTTCCCTCCTTGATTTCTGTATCATGTGATGGTTCCAGGTAACATCAGCCAATACCTCATGTTAAATAGTACACCAAAATATGTAGTCTTTGCTTAAAAGCCTGGCTAGAGATTGCCCTCCTTCCTACAAAAAACTTGGGGTTTGAAGTAAGTCTGAATATCAAAAAGCTTTACTTAGAGTACCTCACTACTTAATAACAACAGCAACAACAAAAAGTGATAGCATCCTAAAAGTAAAGCATGTCCAGGGAGGAGGGTTCTCTCCTGTCTTATCAGAAAATTCCCTCTGTTGAACGTTATCCAGCTCATTTCAGCAGCTATCTCATGATTTCAGAAGTTACTACTTCTTACGAATTTCCAGTCCTTCTGGTTACGATGATTATATGCTGTTTGACAGGAACAGGTATTAGCAATGTAGATAGGAGTAAGGTCCTACGTTGTTGCAGTTTGAGGCAGAGCTGTTTTTTGACAAGTTATATGGTATTGAATGGCAGCCCCAAACTATCAATAGTACTAATGCAACTTTAGAGACTCAGCATTCAAAAAGACATCTAATTTGCATTCACAAGAAGAGCACACACAATTCTTACAAGAATAACTAGTACCTAGACGTGTAATCACTGTTAACATGGAAAAATGACCATAGATATGTGACTTCGAACCAATTCCTGAAAGGGACGCCTCAGATAAAGAAGCAAGATGTTAGTTCATACCATGTTAAAGCCTCACAACTGAATTCAGGCCTTTGTACCTGTGATGCTCACCCCATCTGCACAACAGTCACCCCAAGAAAGCTAGAGAACCACCACCAGAAACTTCCAGGGAGATAGCCTCACCTACATGAGCAGCAGTGGGTATTCTTGGCACTGCTATGAGTGATTTGTTACTAGCTATTTGATTAACTGTAAAGGAATTTTTAAAAAAACAACAACAAACAAAACACAACAATCTCCTCTCTTCTAACAATTATTAGACATAGCAGAGCTTACCTTTTTACTAAACGAATGCAGCCATATCCTCGGTCCTGTGCTCTTAACACAGGCTAGCACTCCAGTGAAACAAAATCTGCATCCTTTCAAATCCAGGAGAGCCAAAGAAGAAAACTCAGAAGAGAGCACACCACTGCAGACACAAAGAGGATGTTCCCTGTCTACATACAATAGCCCATAGAGTATATATACACTCAGAAGAGAAAGGTCTTACTTTCTGTCTTCTACAGGCAAAACTTTTTTTTTTTTTTTAAATTAAGTTTACTCTTCCCTGTTTTGGCTTGTCAATATTGAACTGACTAGACAATTTCCAAGTCTGTACATAAACATTTCTCTTCCCTCAGACACCTGCTTTCTACGGACACTTTCACTACCTCCATAGTTCCCAGGCTCCAGAAAGATGCTGTAGTAATTAGGCTGCAGCTGATACTCATAACAACATTAAGCAATTGTTTCAATTAGAGATTTGGTGATAACAGGTGCCACAGTAGTTTACAGGAGTTAGTCACTTCTTGGTCTGAAAAATTTGGGAATCCCTTTGCTCCACTATTTAGAGCTCTTCATTACCGAGTGCTAGTGGTACTTTGAAATGGTGCCTTTCTCCCAGCTCTTTATACTTGTGTCATAGTCACCTAAGAGGAATGGAAACTGAACAGCCCTACTAGTCTCTTGGACTTTGTCTTTTTTTAGCAAACTCTTTCCTTACCTGACATAAGGTGCTTAAGGTAAATGTTCAATGAGGAAGAAAACAGAGCTTGTGGCTTGCACCTATGCTAGCAATGCAGCTTGCTGGCACGTGCCAAAGGTACTGGAGGTCTAGCCTTCTTTTAAGGTTTTACCTCCTGAGAGATATGTTAGGCAAGAGAGCACCACAGCTTTATCAAAGACTTTAAATTATTCTGGTAGCCACTGTGGTTTACTTATCTACCCATTTCATAGGCTCCCCTGAGTTCTCTTTTTCTCTTGGTGTGCTTAGGAGATACCACAAACCTTCACAATTTCTTTGTTCCTCTTCTTTTTAGGAGCGGGGAGAAGTTGCCTTATATTCCCACTATAGTCCTTCCTATGTGAAAATAAGTTTCCCACAAAAGCTAGATTCTTTGTTTCACCCTCTAGAGAACCATTTTGTGTTTGTTTGTTTTAAGCCTCAAACAAACTCTTTACAGCTGGATTTGCAAAGATGCCTAAACCATAACTTAGAGTTGTATAAGTATCTGGGCACCTGGCAGGCGCATGTTCAGGGAATTTAGAAAATGAGATCACAATCAGAATCATTGTGTACTACCTGTCTTTGGGACCTTGACCCTTGATTTTTCTGGGTTTCAGTTTTTGCAGGCGTGAAGTGTAGGGACAGTACTTATCTACTGCATGTTACATGGATAAAAACATTATTAACAGCACTTTGAAATCCTCAGGTGAATAAATGGTTTTACATCGCCTTAATATAACTCAAATGGGTTGACAGGTTAAATCATTGTGATCTTTAGGCCTGATCCTGTGAGAACCACAGCATCTTCTGTTTCAAACTGAGGAGCTTTGTTCATAAGGGTCCCAAGAGCATACTCGTGTCCCACTCCTTACATAGATGCTTATTTAGTGGAACAGCTAAATGTTGATGATGACACTTTCTTCTCCTCCTTTATACTACAGGTCCAGAAGCGCTAGGGTACTTGATTTTGTTTTAATTGCTAAGCCACAAAGACTGCAAACATGTCGCTGGAAGACATCCACATGAACACCCAGGATTTGCTTGAAAAAGAACAGTTAGATGCTGGAGGATTTGGAACGATTTCTTTATGCTTTCACAAGAAACATGGATATGTAGTATTAAAAAAAGTGTATACAGGACCCCAGCGCACTGAGTAAGTTACAGATCTTAGTTCTCATTTTTATCTTCTAAAGTCAAAGGAGATAAATCTAAATAAAGTGTAATAATTTCAGATCTTTGGATCTTAGAGAAATTGTGGAGAAAATACTCTTAAGACAATACTGGCAACTGTTGTGCAAATTTTTCTTTTTTTCCTCACAAGCCAAGTTTTTGTTTTAAGTCATTGTTCCAGTGAAGTTCCTATTTTCTCTTGCAAGTTGAGCACTACTGTGAATTGTTAAGAATCAAGGTGACTCTTGCACAAATAAGGAAACGCAGTAATTCAGTGGGCACATGGTATTTTCAAGCTTGCATATCAATTTTCAATACGATTGTCCAACTGTAGATGTCCACTAGGACCTAAACACACAAGATATCAGCAGGACTCCAACCCCACATGTATAATACCCAGAATGTAACCCTCTCTCCCTTGAGAAAAAGCAGAGTGAGCCAAGCTCACTGATTTAATTCAAGGATTGAACTAGCTGTTGATTTCAGTGGATTCAGGTTATGTTGCAGCTCTACTACCACACAGCCATAACAATCCTAAGACTCTCCCATGAGTCATCCATTAGACAGAAAGAAAAGTCCATGTTATTCTAGTTTGGGTTATGATAAATAAATTAACTGAGTTTTTATTTTGCCAGTGGATAAGCTTGTTATTCCTTAAAGTATTGAACCAAAAGTCTTAAGCAAATTTATAACTGAGCCTAATGCAAACAAAATAACCAGTCTCTTTTCTAGTACTACAGAGGAACACAGAGGGGAAAAAGCAGGTTCTTTTTAAGCCACAGGGTAGGAAAGCATTAGGAAGTAACATAGTCTCAAGATTTTCTTACATCCTTTTACCCGATGACTAGAACAGGAGCAATAGTGAAAATACCACTCCTTCTATTTAATATAATGGGTACCATCCTTATGTAATACCCTTAGCGAGCTCCCAGCTGTGTACCTGTGGCTATTGATGGGTTGTACTGAGGCCTAGGTAAAGAGTTAGGCTTTGAATTCATCCTAAAACAGTAATTGTTAGTAAATGTCATCATCATCCAGTATGTGGGTGGATCCCCTGTAATAAATCAATTTTGAACATGAACATAAATACCAGCCCTTTGGGAAAGCGACCTGTACAGTTTCCTGTACAAGAAGTAGTGGAGTACGTCCAAAGGCTCTTTCAGCCCTGCCTTGTCCTGATTCCACCCCAGTTCAGGGATTTGGACATACACAACCAGCACTGCACCTACAAAAAAGAATGCTTATGCACTTTCTGAAAACCAGGCCTTAAAATCAGGCTGAGCAGACAGTCTCTGTGCAAGGCATTTGAGACTTAGAACAGAACCTGGCATGAACAAAGCTGTATCAATTCAAAACCAGCTAAAGGTATGGTTCATCTTACAGTGGCTTTAGGGATGTGGACATTTTTGGCCATCATTTTCATTATGAATGAACACCGTTTTCGTCTTTGTGTTCTTTCTAGCCTGCACTTAAGTTCAGTGTAATTTCTGTTTTACAGATACAATGATTCCCTCCTTGAAGAAGGCAGGATTATGCGCAGACTGCAGCATGACCGAGTAGTAAAACTACTAGGTATAATTTTGGAAGATGGAAACTACTCACTTGTGATGGAATATGTGGACCGGGGGAACATGATGAAAGTGCTAAAGAAAGTGAGCAGTGGATTGCTTCATCCCTTGCAATTCCTTAGGGCCCATAAGATGCTTGAACGAAGTATTTAGTTTCTCATTCTCCTTTCTGTATTGAGGAGCCAGTGGCAGCCCTGTCTTCTCTAGAGACAGCAGAGGACAACTATGGGTTTCCTGTGCATCACAGAGGAGCAGACCACGGTTATAGGTTCAAAGTTATAGAAGTGTTTGTAGAGTTATGTGAAGAATTTACTAAAGAAGGATGCTTTTGTAAATATGGAGTGGCTCTGGTACTACTTTAATGCAAAAATTTAGATCGAAGAAGGACCTTAGTGGTGTTTTGGTTTTTTTTTACCATGGCTTGAGCAGAGGTACTCTTGGGACTCAGAAAGAAAGTTTTTTAAAGACTGTTTTTTAATTTGATGGTTGTAGTAGCATTTTTAATAGACGGTACTTCTTGTTCTTTGTTTTAGCTCTCACTGCCTTTGTCAGTGAAAGGGCGTTTCGTGCTGGAGATCACAGAAGGAATGCTTTATCTGCATGAGCAAGGCTTTGTACACAAAGACCTAAAACCAGAAAACATCCTTGTGGACACAGACTTCCACATTAAGGTACTTGTTAGAATGTAAATGGAGAAAGCTGATGATCTGGGTTGAAGAACCCGGTTCAGCTGCATTGATTAGTATTCCTGATTGGTTAAGGAACAAACCTTAACACATAGAGATTGAAACAAAATAGAATGTCTTATGGATCCTGTCTTTTGTCCTTTATTGCTGTAATTTGTCCTCCTGTCTTTACCTCCTCCTTTTCATTCCTTTCTTCCTTTTGCCTATTACCTTCTTCTCTTTTGTCTCCTTTTTTCCCCTTAGTCATCATTTTTAAATGACAGCCAGCAGCTACAAAAAAAGCAGCAGGAGACTACTTCAAAGAATGGTTTATAAGCCTGTTCCAAAGCCCTTCTATTAACTTTAATAGGGTTTTGGATCAAGACATATAGATATAGAGCCTACTGCTGAATAAATCTGAGTAGAATTTACAGCAGTCCTCATCAAATGTCCTGTCTCTGGTCAAGGTGAGTTGCTAAAATAATCACTCCATCACAGTTTGAAACTACAGAATAAATTCCTGTTAGAGAGCTCTATCATTTGATATTTCTCACATATAAATTAGTGAGAAGTTGTTTGACAAGTTTAATTCAGTAGCAAGTCTTAGTGCACTATGAGCAGCTTGCAGATAAGAGGTAAAACCTCTATTTGTTTGGCTGAAAAAAAAAAAACAAAAAAAACCCCACCATGATCTGCTTTAAGTGTAAATGGGATAGAGTTTTGGGTTTCAGCTTGCTTATATGGACAGGACCAAAGTAGGCTATCATCATACTACGTGACGAACTGAACTGGAACCCAGGATCAAATTCAGAATCAGATCAGACTTCCTTAAGCAGCTTGATCAAAAGTATAATTTAAAGTAGCTGTTGTATGATCTATCTGCTTGAATGTGTCTAACATTGACAATATTTATAAAAGAAAATAGTTGTTCTAGGAAACTGCAAGTGTAGGAAGATTTATATCATTATCTTCGTCTGTAGCATTAGACCTGCTCTCACTTGTAGACATGAACTTGGACTCCTACTTCCTCAGCAGGATGTCACTTACGTTTTCCTCTCCCTCTGAATATGTGACCTCTAAATTTAGCTCAAAGCTTCGGAAACTCAAGAGGAACAATAAGCTAGTTAGAGGCAACAAGAGAGAAAAGCAAAGCGAGTTAGAAGTGAGGCAAGGTGTCACCTCAGGTTTATCTGAAGTTACACAACTCGGTTTGACAGCTGCCTGCAGCCAAGAGGGGCAGCCCCCTTTTTTTCCATTTTTCCTCTCCTATTGACCTCCTGTTCCCTTGTGTTAGCACTGGTGCTAATCTGACCACCTTGCCCTGATTTAGGAAGCCAAACCAGCAGATTACTATTTACCTTGTTGGCAGCGCTACCCTTCTGTTGGGGAGCGCTTGGTTCAGCAAGCTGGTTGAGTGCCTTGCACTAGGTCTTCCCAGAGTCAGATGAGTGTCAGTGCAGGAACAGGAGGAGCAGAGGGAGCACATAACAGGACTCTGTGAGGGAAGGAGGGAAGGATTGCTTTCTTCGCCATCAGACATTAGTTGTAAAACCGCGCCTTGAGGTTTCAGTAATGTCACCTTGGCAAGCGCAGAGTACCCAAGTATCGCTGCTTTAACTTATACTATGCTATCCTTTTCCATGTCTCTGTCATACACATCACATCATTTTAGATCCTCTTCCTCCCCCTTTCTGAAGGGAGATCTAAGGAAGTCAAGTTAAATGGAATCGAAGTGGAAAGGACAGCGAGGGAGGAGGGATATCTGCCCATCTCATAGATTACTTCTGGATTTGAATCTTAGCTTCTTCTTATATGGATCTTCTGTTCTGCCATGAGCGCTGCAAGCAGATCTTGAACATGATTGTCAATATGAGCAAACCCAAACTTCTTTTTTCCTTACATTGTGCAATTGTTCCAAGTGGGGTTAAGTTAATAATGAAGGTTCAGTCTAATGGTTCCCAGTTGGCAGTGACACTTTATTTAAGGAAAAAAAAAAAAACAAACATAAAATGGCAAAGTTTGTTTTCCTTTATTGTGGTTGCATTTTTTGCAGTGTTTCATTTTTAGATAAATTATTACCAGCTCTTCATTATAAAATTGAGCACTGCATGAAATACTTGTTTATCTCCTGTTCATCACAGCACTAGCTCTCATGTGTCTCGTTTTTCAGATTGCAGATCTTGGTGTTGCCTCCTTTAAGAACTGGAGTCGGCTGACCCAAGAAGAGACTGTCCGACAGAAGCAAATCAAGAGCACTTGCCAGAACAATGCTGGGACTCTTTTCTATATGGCCCCAGAGCATTTACGCTGTCTTAATATAAAACCTGTGGAGAAATCAGATGTTTACAGCTTCGGCATAGTGATCTGGGCAATCTTTGCTAACAAAGAGCCATACGAACGTAAGTTACTTCCAAAAGGCCGCTGTCACAAAATTAAGTTACAAGTGTTAAGCATTTAAAGTTACAAAATTAAGATTAGCAGATTAAATCACCTATGCTCAAGAATAGCACCTGTTTGGCACCTCATGGCCAGTAAGAGGCATTAGTGGCATGATTCCTGACTTCTAAGCATGGACAAGAATATCTGAATTGAAATGCAGGCATAAGCCCCATCTATGCTATTTCCTGAGGTGGGCTAGTTACATGTGGCTTTTCTTTTAACAAGAATAGTCACACAGCCAGTTACCACTTCTCAGCTGTGTGGTGCCAGTTTCTCAATGTGCAGTAATGTGCTCATGCAGAGCAATAGGAGCAGACTGGAATTCCAGAGTGATGTGTTTATCATCTTGAAGGGATTTTTTGCTAACTAAATGGCTTAACATTGCCTGTGTGGCCATCTTTGTGTTCGTACCCAGCGCACAGCATAACTGAGATTCAGGTTCTAAAGAGCTAGATCTATCATCCTTACTCACAGTAGGCATGTCTTACATATAAAAGAAAATCCACTAATCTTAAAATAAATCTCTAATCCATGGAAGTTAGAGCAGTGGAGTCAAATTCACTAATGTAAGAGTTTTGTAGCTGTAACTCAGACATCTTTGAAATCTTCATTTACATATCCACAAACACACAGGGAGCTGCTTCACTATTTATTTTACCTACAGAGAGGCAGCAAAACCCGTGGTCAGGATCTGATACGAAATTTTATTTTTCAGATGGTATAAATGAAGCCCAGATTTGCTTTGGCATCATAAATGGAAACAGACCAGACATAAATGAGATCACTGATACATGTCCGGTGGAAGTTATTGACTTAATGAAACAATGCTGGGAGCAAGAGTCAGAGAAACGGCCAACCTTTGCGGGTAAGGCATTGCTTTAGGATTCTTGTTGGTACATGTCCGCCAATAGTTTGTAATGCAGCAAAACTTGAGTGCTTTCTTCTTAAAATACATATTTTTGCTTTGAAAATAGAAATGTCAATTCACATGCCCAGAAAAGTGTGTTCCCTGTACCCCGATTAGAAATGGGACCTGGTCCAACATTTATAGACTTGAGAAATACTGGTGAGCGAATGGAGCTGAGACACTTTACACCTGCTGAAAATTTGTCTTCAGCATAGTGTACTCTTCCTGCTGAAATTTACAGAAAAGCTAACATCAAGGGACATAGTATATCTTGGCTATGACTGAGAAAATACCCTATCGAAACTAACTTTAAAAGCTATCCCAGTCTGGCCTTCCATGAGCAATGCAACAGCCTTTGACTAGCTAATCATCCTTTTGTGTGGTCAGATCCCAAAACACTTGCAGTCAGTGAGAGTCTTGACTGAATGGCACTGGGAAGGAGACTAGGAGCACTCAGCAAGTAGGTCAGAATTCTTGTCTCTTCTTTCTGCCTCAATATGTAGTGCCAAAAAAAAAAACCAACCAAAAAAAAAAACCCAAAACAACAAGCAAAAAAAAGAAAAAAACACCACCCACAAAAAAAATTCCCCCTACACATAACAGGAAATGGAGGTTTGGATTTAGACAGGGGCACCAAGAGCTTCATATACATCAGGGCTACGTACCTAAATACTCAGAGTGAATTTGTATATCAAGAGGAACCCAACTACTATTTCCATATTTAACTTGCATAATCTACTGCTAATGGATTGAGATAATGCTTGCACTGGGTCTTAGCTTCTAATTTTCCCATTTGCAAAATACTGATATTTACCATGTTTGTGGATTATTTCAGTAATTTTCTCTTCAGCAGAGAAGGGTAGTTATTTATCAAATAGCTGAATGCAATTGAACATATCTTATTTCTTAAAATGGGGCAACCAATCTTTTGGCCAGTCAAGTCACGGAAAGGTGCTGTCAGACACAGATCATACAGAGAGCTTTCACCCTAAAAAGCAATACAACCACAACAACAACAACAAAAATACCTAGAAATCATTTTGTTCTTCTTACTATATTAAAGCTAAATGAGCCATGTGAACAGATTCCAAATGTATGTATAATTTTCCTGTTTCTGACTTCATACAAGTCTTTATCCAATCCTTATTCATCAAAGTTGTTAACAGTATAAATCACTTATTCTCCACTGAAAACCACTTTCATTTAGCTCTTTTCTTTTTGCAGAAATTAGTCAAATATACAAGCCATTTTACTATCAAAATCTAGGAAAAAATATTGAAGATGATCTGAAGAAGTTAAAAGTGAGTAACTTTCTAAGCATTTAAAAGTGTTGGTTCCCCACATCCCCTCTCCCCAGCCCCGGTTACGGCCAGATTCTGCCACTTTGAGACTCATCATGCTTGACCGATCTGATTTCCTTCTGTGATAAAATGGCTGGATTTGTGAATGAGGGGAAAGCAGTGCATGTCATTTACCTCAACTTTAGGCAGATTTTTCAACACTGTCTCCCAGAATATTCTTGTATCCAAGTTTGGATGTTACTGTCTGGACGGGCAGATGAAAACAGGTTAGATGGTGAGTCTCAGAGGGTAGCAGTTAATGGGTCCTACTTCACCTGGGGGTTGGCAACCCCTGGTCGTGCAGGAGTCTACTATACTGGGACTTTCCCTGGTTTGCTTCTTTATCAGTGACCTCAGAGAAGTGATGGAGCACGCTCTCTTAAGGTGTGCAGGTGGCATCAAACTAGGAGAACCAGTCAGTACAGTCCCAAGGGCAAGGCTGCCAGCTGCAGGTTGGAGGAACGGGATGACAGAAACCTTGTGAAATTCAGAAAGGACAAATGTAATGTGCTGGATCCGGCATAACCCTTGACTTCAGTGCCAACAGGGGGGCTGCCGGGCTGGGGAGCAACACTGCTGGGAAGGACCTCAGGATGGTGGTGAGCCATGACCTGGGCACCAGCCACAGCCTGCCTGGCAGCCAGGAAGGCCAGCAGCACCCTGAGCTGTACCAGCAGTGTCACAGGCAGCAGACAGAGCAGATCTGCTCAGCACTTGTTAGTCCTGCCATATGAAACGGGGATGAGGGACTGGGGCTATTTCAACTCAGACATGCAATGGCTTTGGGGGAACGTATATAGCAGCCTGCCCCTACCTATGAGGAGTTTATTGAGAAGATAGAGCCAAGCTCTTCACAGCAATGCATAGTAGGAGGACAACAGACAGCAGACTAACTGAAACAAGAGAGATTCAAACTGGATGAAAGATTAAAAAAAACAAACAAAAACAAAAAAACACCCGAACACTTTTCCCCATAAGAACAGCTGAGCCAGTGGAGCAAGTTACCTAAGGGGGTTTTCCAGTAACCATCATTGGAGGTTTACAACACTCAACTGCACAAAGCTCTGAGCTACCAACTGTGATCCTGTAAGTGATCCTGTTTAAAGCAGGAGGTGGACCTGAGGTCTACCCCAAGGTCTATTCCCACCTGATTGACACTCTAATTCTAGGATAATACGTTTCAAGACCTCCTTATATATCCATTAAGTCTCACTCATTAAATAAAATGTTATTCCTAGGGATTCAAAAGTGGCAGAATCTGATTTAGACTAAGTGTAAAAAACCTGTAAATTCTTGGTAATTTTTGTCCTGCATTCAGGCAGTGTCTAATGAGTCCCAGCCTGCTTGAGACCAGGAAGCTATACTGCAGTAATAACAACAGGGAAAATTTGAAATCCAATGTTTTTCCTGAGCATCCAAGTTGGTTTCTCTTACTTTTCTGGCTGTAGGTTTATGAACTATGATAAAAAGAACCATTTCCTGACTGAAAAAAATAAGAGAACGAGAACTTCTTGAACAATTAGGCTGATTATGGAACTTTTTTATTACAGATTTTATCAATTTACTCACTTCAGTGGTACTGACAGCTATCAGTGAGAACTCCCGGCACTAGGGGTTTAATCTTTGCAGTGAAGTGAAGCTCAGAAGAATACATACCCAGTTATTTTAACTAAGAAAAGAAAACAACTTCCTTTGTGAAACCATTCATTTACAATTTTCTTTAAAGTGCTTCCTTCTGTCAGCAAGTCTACAATTGTGGAAATGAAAGTTTTTGGTTTAGAGAACATGTGATGTTTATGAAGCACCAGTGACTGTTAAAAAGCAATAGTGTTTGCAAAATGAAACTGATGAAACAATTTTCCTGGACTGATTTGACCAAACTAACTCATGATGTGAACTATATACATCTAATTGATCATAGCGGCCCCAGATCAGGATCATGGCCAATTATACTAGCTGCATTAGCTCTCTGCAAATATACCTCTCAAGTCACAGGGACCAAAGCACTATTTAGAAAACAGGCCATGAGTCCATTACTTTCTCAGGAAGGGAAGCATCCATTCTGATCTGGCACACAATGTGAATACAGCATCCAAGGCAAATCAATGTGGTGAACTACTAGTACAGCTTCATTAGCAACATGAGTTGAGAGTGTTTAGGCATAGCTTTTTTGTTGTTGTTGTTTCCCCCTGCTAGCAATCATGGAAGCAGAGTCCACAGCCTCCTAACTAAAAGGACCACAGAATCACAGAATGGGTGAGGTTGGAAGGGACCTCTGGAGGTCATCTGGTCCAACCCCTCTGCTCAAGCACTTCACTTACCTAAGTCTAAGGACTTCAGGTGGAAATGCACTTTAGAAAGTTATCTTTTGCTTTTGGAAGGAAGTAGATTTTTTGGGAAAAGCGAGTAGTTGTTGATTTTTAATCTGTGAAAGTACTTCTTGGGTTTAATTTGAAACAAACACCCCACAAAACACAAACCTACTTTTAGAAATTATTTTATGACTAAGAAGCACTAGGGAAAATTGAGAAATAATTTTTCTGGGTACAAATTTTTTTTTACTTCCAGTGAAGTCTGAATAGTGGGAACATCAAAAGAATAGAACAGGAATGGATTTTGCCTTCACCCTAGTGAAGTGAGAATGAGGGTTTACAGAAAAGAAGTTGTACTGCATCTGTCTGAAGATTTGCTCTGAACTCCTTGTTCCAAATAGTCTTCATAAAAGTCAGTGTGGCCATACATAAATGTAAGTCTTCCTCACCTCTTCCCTGTTGGTGAATGTACTTACTAAATATAGATCCACAAAACAATATGCACATTTGCTACCTTTAACCTCAGCAGCGTCTTCTCACCGAGATTGCTTGCAGAAAGCCTAGCTATTAAGGACAAGACAGACAATCCCAAACCACTCTGTCTGGATTAACCTCATACTCACGTAGGCAAGGGTATTGTTTGGCCAACTCAGAGTATTATATACTGCAGTTGCATTGCAGTCCTTCCTCCCTTCTTTGAAGAAAAGATTTTGCCCATTTGTAGCAAAGCAATGAGTATTTTCTGTCAGACTGTGCTCTCTGTAAGGGTATGGGATCTCTTCCCACAGATTCACAGAATCTGTTCATCCAGGTCATTTATTATGAAGCTGTGCTGTTTCCTGTTCTACTACTACTCCCTTTGGTTAAGCTTGTGCCTGTAACTTGATCGTTTGTTCTTCCTTATGTGCAGAAAATGTGGCCTGAGTCAAATGAACTGCTGAATAGGATGCAATCCCTTCAAATAGATGCTGTAGCAGAAGATGCCAGTAATGGTCAAGTAGGTAAGTCACTTACTAGCGCATCATTGTTCTGTGTATTCTGCTAAAGATAAAGTTGTGTACATGTACAAAATAAGTAATCTTACCATTAAGGGCTTGTGAAGAGACTCAACTACTCAGCACTTCATAAAGAATTATAATCACTGAAAATATTACATTTGATCCCAGGCTCCCAAAATTCATACTTACTGTTTTGAATTTTCCACAATCTACAATTTGAACCCATTTCATTTTACACGCTTCTGCTTTCCTGTCCCCATGCTGAAAATTTAGTTTAACATTAGACTTTTCAATGGTCACTTTGATGATTACTTTCCATACTTGATCTTTCTTCCCATCCTTTTAGCCATGCCAACTGCTTGGTCTGTAGGCTTTAATTTCACGAAGACTTTCATTTTTTCCCCCCACTCCAGCCTTTCTTAGGAATGCTCTGACTACAACCAGGATGCATAATTATAACGTATTCCTTTGTTTATCATCTTGCACTAATAGATGATTTTTTTCTCCTTTCTCCCATGTTTTCTATCAAATCTCGGATGAGTTGCATGTTTCATGGTTTTATAGAGCTGTCTCACCAATATGTGATGATATAGTTACAGTTTTGTAGTAGTGTATCTGGAATTTCTTTCACCAAAGTTTATTAATGGCAAAGGATATAGGATCATATTTGCAACGCTGATTTACAAGCAACAATATCAGATTCAGTAGAAATAAAATCCTGCTAAGTTTGAAAGACATTATTAAATGAATAATGTTAAACTATAACATGCAACTAATAAACCTTCCCCAAAGCTAGGTTTGCCATAACTGTTCTTCAACGGAACTGGTTGACTTAGCAGGGCAGCCTCACTGTTACATTTTTAAATAAGTATAGTTACATTTGTCTAGCAGAAATAATCACATATGACTGCAGCAGATTACAGATGTTCTTGTGTTTTAAGTATGAAAGGCTTTATTGTGAATCTAAACTGCAGAAAGACACTATCTTGACAGCCTGTCAAAGTCAGTTGTTTTTTTTTCTGGAGTCAATAAGCATTACTCAGACAGTGGTTGTGGAAGATATACCACAGGATCTGTTCATACATCTCAAGCTTGCCCTAGAGAATAGATGCCATATAGTTTAT
>JAAGAY010148447.1:0-31685 GCA_011801015.1 Ardeotis arabs
TTTCGTTGATTTTTTTTTTCTTTTTTTTTTTTTTTTCTTTCTCAACTTACCACATTTTTAGGTATCTTGTATCCAGGCAGATATTTAACATTTTCGTGTTCCTGGTTGATTATTTCTGAGAGTTTTCTTCCATTGATCATCTCTTCAAATACCCACATCTTGACAGTAGGATCAAATCTGTTGGACTTCTGGACATTTTTGCCAATGATTCTTGCTATGGCTGATCCCCTTTAAAAAGAAAAAAAATGAAATCACTATTAGGAAACAAATAGTTTTATTGTGAATTGGAAACACAAATTACTTTACACTAACTCATAAAAGGCCTGTGCTATAAAGCTGTTCCAGTCCTTCCTACATTGAAGCATCCCAAGTAGATGCATCCCACTTTCCTACCAGTAACCAAACAGTTGCAACAAGGATTTTATGTAAGAGCTAAATCCTCAGAAATTGTTATTTTCTTAAAAAAAAAAAAATCTTCAACTTGATGGTTTCTCTCTGTTGTTCTAATTATCACTGTAACAGGATCTGTAATAGTTGCAGCCTGAGGATATTTGATATTTTAACCATCCAGTTTACTCTTCTTCAGTCATGCTGAGCATTTTTTTAATCTTGGTTCAGACAATAATTTTATTTCCCCAGCACCACTGCAGCCTTGCAAACATTCACTTATTTTCTTGGCAAGAGAGAATTAAAAGCCCTGCAGAAAATATTGGAAGTATTGCTTAATGCTCTTTAAATTATATGAGGAGGAGGGGTGATTATTTTTACTTCTCTGTTCCCTCTTTCCATTTTAATACTACTTAAATCTTTCAAGTACCGGCCATTTTACTAACACAACTGAAAGAGGAGCTCCAGTTTCAAGGCTCTTGTCCTCTGACCCACTGGTAAGGCACCTGCACGAGCAGGATTTAGCTGTTGTGTGTTTTCTGGAACTGCCAAAGGTCTCGAGTGCATCCAAGACGAAGTCCAGGTAGGTCTGTGCTGTCGATGGTTCAAAGGGAAACCACGTTGTAACTGGCTCGCCTTGGCTCAACCGTATTTTTGATGTAACAGCTTTGCATGAGGCTGAATTGCTCAAAAAGTAATAAAAGCATAAGGGCTTCATCTTAATCTCTAATGATAAAGAAATCAGGTTTCACTTTGCTCAGCTGCTGAGCTGCCGTGATTCTTTCTAAAAAGGGATGATTTGGTTTGGTCCTTTAAAATACGTACAGAGATGTTTTAGGGGGGAACCTTTACTGCAGAGAAGTATTATCTTTAAAATGACTTATAGTCTGGTTCTCTTGCCCCCCAGGCTCCA
This sequence comes from Ardeotis arabs, assembly GCA_011801015.1. Lineage (NCBI taxonomy): Eukaryota > Metazoa > Chordata > Aves > Otidiformes > Otididae > Ardeotis > Ardeotis arabs. The sequence goes on from JAAGAY010148447.1 coordinate 1,301, forward strand.
ATCAGAGTCTCCAGCACAACCTGGACAATGAGCGTAGACCTCAAGCCTATCCATAAAAATAACTTTTCTAGCTATGTTCCAAGTTCATATGATTTTTTGTTGAAAGATGCACACTCCAGCTCTAACCTCTGAAATCCTGAATGGGACTCACAACTCTCAGGAGATAAATCTGATCTTCCAGCAGAGCTGTCGTTACCACCGTGCTCGAATATTGCCACCCAAGGGGCAACAATTGACAAGATATCGGTGAAGGTATCTCAGGCATAAAGGTTGCTCCATAAATGACAGTATTTTTCATTTGGTTTCTTTTTAGATGAATGAGGATTTGAAGGAGAAAGGGTTTAATATTTAAAAGACATTGAGCAGTCATCAGGGAAAATACCTCACCACAACCCATCAAACAGTTCTAAACCTGATGCCCTGTTTTACTTCATTCATTTACAATTCAGTCACTGCTGACCAGCCTTGGGAAGAAGAATTGCTTTGTCTGTGAAGGCGGCGTTTGATAGACTACACAGGCTTGGCTGAAGAGGGCTGCTCATGCAAACAAAGCCAAGGACGCTCGTGTATGAAGATTCTGCCATGGATTTATTTTCTCCAAAACTCAATTTAGTGAAGATTAACAGAAGGCAGAGAACTCCACTGAGATAATTTTCAAAAGTAAGTGAAAACTGCCAATCAAGTTTTCTTTTTTTTCCCCAATTATGTTAATTCATGTTGGAGATTATTTATGTATTGCTAAGAAAAAGAAAGCTTTTATCTGGAGATCTCCTATCAGCATAATGAGAAAGCTTTGATGTGGAATAACTCAAATAAGACCCATTATGTACATATGTGAATATGAAAGTGTGTGTGGTGTACATCAGATCTGGTGAAAAACAAAGCTTAACAGACCCCGTGAAGCAGCTTGTCTCTTACTTACACAAAGGGCAATCAAATATACATATGCTGTTCCTAACAATCATGTCTTCCTCCAGGCTCTTTCTTAGCCAGCCACTCCAGATTTTTAAAATTATTGTATCGCTCAGGTTGGAAGGGACCATGAGAGGTCTCCAAAGTGGGAACAAGACTGAGTTCAGATGGGTTGCTCAGGGCTTCGTTCAGTCAGCTCTTGAAAACTCTCCAAGGACCACCTCCTCTCTGGGCAACCTGTCCCAATGCTTTATTATTCTCATAGGCTTGGGATTTTTTTTCTCTCTTTATATATTGAGTCAGAATCTCCTCTGGTTCAATTTATGACCACTGGCTCGTTTTCCTTCTGCGCGCCTCCGTAAAAAGCCTGGCCATCTGTCCATGTTGAAGACAAGAACCTAGTTCAAGCTGGATGCTCGCCGAGGATGCTGCAGTCCAAATGAAGCAAAGAAGATTGGGAGAGTTTTTGGATTCTGAAGGGCCAGTCTGTGAATGAAGCCTCTATTTTTTAAAACAGATAACTGAACCATGATTAAGGTAAACACAAATCCTCCTGCACCTGGCTGGCAACCGCAAAATGTGGTGCAGCACTTACTTCGCTCAACCACACCACTCATGGGTCTCCTGGCAGTGTTGACTTAGTAAGTCCCTGTGACCTGCTGAACTTCTGCAGCTGACATGAGCTATTGCAACGTGCTGCGTCACGTGTCAGCCACATCTCTGAGCTGCAGGAAAGACTCACAAGCAGTGATCTGAACTGTCACCCAAATATTCAGGAGGAACATAAGAAAAATGTTTGCCAAGGATAAACATTGTATTTCTATGTTGTGCTAAGACAACCTGTTGTGCCACAGAGGCTATGAACAGATGTGATTTAAACACCAGAGCACAATGTTTATCTCCTCCCCAGAGATTTTACAGTCTAGGTATCTGGTAGGAAGCAAGAGGTGGCAGTACAAGTACGTAGATGGTATGGACTGAGCTGGAGTCTCAGTCCCATAACTCTTTCCAAGTTTGTAGGTACATGTGAAAAAAAAAAAAAGAGAACTCCCTAAAGTACAGATCTGGAGGAAGACAACTAAGTGGCTCTGGAGAATGTCTTATGGCAAGGGGACAGCCTGGGAAAAGCAGGAGGTGCTTGCTTGAGGATGCAGCAAGAGAATGATGAAGGCTGGCACTGAGGGGTGACCAGGTAAAAGCTGACTCCCAGATGCACAGCCATGGCTGTTGAGGGGCTTGGAAGTGACACCGAGCTGCCTGCACAGGCTTGGATGCCTGTGGTTAAGGTGAGGAAGAAGAGGGAGGCAGGGGAGGAATGCAAGCGCTGGAATGACGTGGTGAAAGTGGCAGTTGGGGAAACACTGCTGCAGAAATTATGGGGCAGGACCGCGTCCCTCAGGGACAGAGAAAGCCAGATGCATGATGATGAGTTCCTGAAGAAGACCTGGCTGTGCAGTTACACGCAAAAGGCTGTATCTGAGAGATGTCATGCACAAGGAGCCTGTGATCTGGAAAAAGCTTGCATGTGGGAGCTCAGAAGGCAGCGGACTGGTTTTGCAAGGCAGGAAGGCAAAGAGCTATGCTTTTACTATGCTATGTTCTCAGCAGCTCACAAGCAACCACTCCCTCACCTATTGATTTTTTTTGGCATTTGCTTCCACTTAGATATTTTAAAAATCTTAAGGAGTTTGCCCTCCTTGCACAAAAACAATGCACAGAACTACCTGAAGGCTGGGTTTGCTAATCCCAAGTGCATGCACATACATGTTGTTCTGTTTGTTTGTGCTCAGCTCGTGTAAACCGTAAGAAAAGTGAGACGGAAGTCCAGTGAGATAGGGTTTGCTGACTTGTGGACGAGAAGCTCAATGTGAGCCGGCAGTGTGCACTTGCAGTCCAAAAAGCGAGCCCCATCCTGGGCTGCATCAAAAGAAGCATGGCCAGCAGGTCCAGGGAGGTGATTCTGCCCCTCTGCTCTGCTCTTGTGAGACCCCTCCTGGAGTACTGCATCCAGCTCTGGAGCCCCCACCATAAGAAGGTCATGGACCACTTGGAGCAGGTCCAGAGGAGGCCATGAAGATGATCAGAGGGCTGGAGCACCTCTCCTCTGAGGACAGGCTGAGAAAGTTGGAGCTGTTCAGCCTGGAGAAGAGAAGGCTCTGGGGACACCTGATAGTGGCCTTCCAGTACCTAAAGGAGGCCTACAGGAAAGATGGGGAGAAACTCTTTAGCAGGGCCTGTTGCAATAGGATGAGGGGTAATGGTTTTAAAAGAGAGGGAAGTCGACCCAAACTAGACATCAGGAAAAAGTTTTTTACAATGAAGGAGGTAGAACACTGGCAGAGGTTGCCCAGAGAGGTGGTGGATGCCCCATCCCTGGAAACATTCAAGGCCAGGTTGGATGAGGCTCTGAGCAACCTGATCTGGTTGGAGATGTCCCTGCTCCTTGCAGGGGGGTTGTACCAGATGGCCTCTAAAGGTCCCTTCCAACCCAAACTATTGTATGGTTCCAGGATTCTGTGACTTCAAAGGGCTCTGTCAGACCCAAGAAGATCTGGAGAGCTGTGCTTCTGTCCAGGCTAGAAAGGACTGAGCAGCAGCAGCAGATGTATCCTTACGAATGGGGACAGGGGTAAACTGGGGACCTGAACATAATGCATGTACAAGGCTGTGTCTGCACCAAGATGCAAACCGACGCGCTGAGGAGGCTGGAAGTGAAAGGTGCCAATAAACCGCGGCTTTAAATGAAGCCTGTGCCCTGGTTCCTTCAAAGGGATGCAAACAGCTCCGCTGCTCCCTGCACGGCTCCAGGTTCACACTTCAGCTGCCTGGGCCCCGCCACAGGCACACGCAGCCCCAGGGGCAGAGCCCCGCTCCCCCCCGACCCTCGCTGTGCTGTCACCGGGCTTCACGCGGCTCTCGCACCCGGGGCGGCGGAGCAGGGGCCTCGGGTCTCCTCCTTCCCGCCAGCGTCTCTCGGGGCCGGCGGCCCCTGCCCGAGGAGCCCGCAAGGCTGGGGCAGGACAGGTTCGGGGCCGGGGGCCGCGGCATCGGGACCCTGCGGAGCCCGCCCGGCTCCCCCCGCCGCCCCACGCCCGCGACCTGTTGCGGGAGCCCCCGGCAGACCGCGGAGGAGAGGATGGGGGGGGGGAGCCGGCGCTGGGAGGACGAAAACGAGAAGGAACGGGAAAAGGGGAAAAAAAAGGGAAAGGGATTGGGGAAAAGGGGGGGGCTGGGGAAGGGAGGAGGGCAGGGGAGAGACGGGGGGGACGGAGGGACCCCCCCCCGCTGCGGCACTCACCAGTTCCCCGAGCCGACGATGCAGACGCGGAGCGGCGACATCCTGCGGGCTGCCCGCCCCAACGGCCGGCTGCCGGCGGTTCGGCCGCGTTCGGTTCCGCGCGGCTCGGCTTGGTTCGGCTGGGTTCGGCCCGGCTCGGCTCGGTTTGGCTTGGCTTGGCACGGCTCGGCTCGGCCCGTTTTGGCTCGGCCCGGCTCCTTTCGGCTCGGCCCGCCTCGCCTGCCAGCACCGCCCGTCCTGGCCCGGCCCCCGGCGCCTGCGGGAGGGGACGGGCGGGAGCGGGCGGTGTCCCCGGGGGCCATGCCAGCCCCTCCCGGCCCCCCCGCTCTCCCCCCGGCGGCGACTTCATTGCCTGGGCCGGTCGTTGCCCCAGGGGCTGCCCTGAGAGCGCTGGAGGGGGAACGGGGAAAACGGTGCCTTCTCCGACATTCACGGGGGATGGAGGGGGGCGAAGCCCGGCGCTTCTCGTGGCGTGGGACCCCCCGAGGGATTCTGTAGGGTGGGTGAAGTGGCGGAGTTTGGGAGGGATGCTTGGGGCAGCGGGAAACATCCCGAGGTCCCCCCTGTCCCGCCAGACAGACGCAGAATGGCGCACACCAGGGAGGGGTGATGAGCGCGTCTGCAGAGCCAAATTCAGCTGGTAACCCATGGGCTGTGTCACAGCTCGGTATCTGCGAGGAGGGACAGAACAGAGTGTCGTTCCTTTCCCCCTGCATGTGCTAATCGAGCGTAGCGCCCCACAAATTACCGCATTTTTCACCGCTCAGCCCTCTGCTACACCCTGTCTCCTCTTCACAGCAGCCTCCTCTCTCATTTTTGAGCCCAAGAGCTGCGTTTGCTGCCTCACCTGCTTCCTTTTGTCCAGCCGTGCCCTCCGTCCCCGCCAAGGGGCTGTAGGCTCGGCGGTGACCGCATCCGCTGCCCTCACACCGGGGCCCGGCTTGGTGGGTTTCTGGCTCTGTGACAAGGACACCAGCCCCCACAATTTCGTAGAGGGAGGCTGGCACCGGTGTTTTGGAAGCCCATGGGTGTTCCCAGAGGTACACGTATGTTAAGGGCACCTGCTGTCGGCTTCATCGGCTCAGTATTTGGTGCATCCTGATGGTGGTGAGAGTGTTTGGGGACGTAACAAACAAACTTGGGCAAAATCCTGCAGAAGAGTATCTCGAGAAAATGAGCAGGACAGGTTGCTGAAAAGGAAGGTGTAGCTGGGACCCTAGCCACGCGTGAAGCCTGACGGGCTCTGCGAGAAGAGGCACTGCCTACATGCACAGCCAAGGCCCAAGAGCCATTCTCCGGTGCCAGGTGCCATTTCCTCTGGTCTCCTGCTTGTTCACCATGATTTGCTCTTTCCCTGGCTGTACAGCTCCTCTGAGCTGCCTTCTCCCTTTAACCCCTCGGTGAAGATCAGCTGTGGAGGTGAGGAGGAGCCCTCATCCTTCTTGCCCCAAGACTTCTCTGCTTGTTGCAAGCTCTTCTGTCCTGGTGCTTCCCAGGCCCCAAGGCGAGGACGCACTGTCTTCTGCCACTAACACTTGCCGCAGAAGGTATCCCTAGTCTATATAGTATGTAAGTATTGCAAACTCTAATGGTTTCATCTGTATTAATGTGGAAGCTTTTAATTACAGAGGGGAACTATATAAGTTTGGCGGCGTCTGGACCGATGGGTTTGTGTGCCCTCCACTCTCAGGCTGCCATGACCGTTTGGTCGGTGCACAGAAGCTGGCAGGGGACAAGCAGGCAGATGGATACGGCAGCACTTGTGAGGAGCAGAGGACACAGCCTGGGACTGTGAGTGCACGTGTTAGCTTATACATCTGTGACACTATCTGAGCCGTATAGCACACGCCGGTGGATGCTGACGGCTGTTGTTTTATCAGGCAAGGAGAAGGATCCGTTCTTTCCCACAAAGGCACAGTGTTTGTTTTTCACATAAGCCCACGAGCACTACCTCTCAAGTGTGAGTCATTAGTACATAACAGACATAAAAGCTCAGTCCGCTTTTAGTAGGGAGGATAAAGAGAACCCACTCGAGGCCACCCCCACCCAAGCTCACCTGATCTTCCGCACCTCATGGGTCGTGCACTTGCCGGCAGCCGGAGATTACATGGCTGAACAGTTTTCCTCTGCCTAGCAGCTGCTGCAAACAGAAAAAAACCTCACCATCAGTGCTACAAAGCCAGGGCGGCTGACGGGCATTTTTTCTAAGCCAAGTGTGGCTCTCGCCATGGTGGCAATGCGGTCTTTGAACACCCCCAAAAAATGTGATGGAGAAATGCCCAACTCGGCAGGCAGAGGATGGACGGCGGGGGGGGATACTCTGTAGAGAGGGACCTGAGGGCAAGGTAAAGGGCGACGCACTCTGCCCTGTGGCGTGGACGGAGCTGCTGGGTGCTTTGCTTCCTTGGGCACTGGCTGGTGATGTTTGGGCACCCTGTGCCACTGGGTGTGCAGGGCAAACCACGTGAGTATGGGAAAGGGCCAGTCTCTGTTCTCCTTCCCCAGGCTCGCTGGAGCTGGCCTGGAAGGACACCCTCTGCCCAGTTCCTGCTGCCAAGTCACAGCATTATCGTGCTCCATCTTGAAACTGGTTAGATTTTCTCCCCCTCTCCTACTGAGGAGCTGTTTGAGATGGCTACTCCTCTCACAGAGAGAGCCCTTCTCTTCATTTCATGTACAATTGATGCCCATATCGAACTAACGGCCACCTGCTCTGGCACAAACGCTGTCTATAAATGTGAATGATTCTTCTTTCCTGGTGCTTATTCCCCTCCTCTGTGCACCTTAAACCCCAAATGTCTTACGGAGAGGAATTGGATCTCTTCATTTTGCGAAGCTCAGCAAGACAAGCTCTCTTATCTCCTCTTTTCTCTTCCTCTGATTATCCATACAGCACTTCTCTGCACCTGTTCCAGCATGTTCCAGCATGAATTCAGGCTTGCTGAACACCGATAACCTGAATGATGCCCTAAAATCTCAGTGGAATTTTACCCAGTGCCTTGTATATATTTACTTATTGTTCCTGGAAATACGTGGCTTGCTATGTGTAAGATTACATTTACCTTTTTAATAACTACATCAGGCACATGGCTCTTCCTCTTCTGTTGTTCATAGCAGATGAATTTTAATTTACAGCAGAAATTTTATCAATCTCCTAGTGCACATCCTTGCATTTTATGCTGTTACATTTCACCCCATGTCTGTTACTAGGGCATAAAAATCATACAATTCTTCCTGCAGGATTTCCTCTCCATTGAAAATGTCTCCCAACTTTGTCGTTAGCAAATTTCGTTATCCAACTCATCATTTTTTTGCACCAAGCTAACGAATTAAATTATTCAGTAAGACTGATTCCTCCAGTCCTATAATTTTGCTATCAATCAGCCCCATCGGCAGTTTTTACCCCCAGTACTACATTCCTTTGGCATTTTAGAGCGTTTATGTTAATCCTCACCTCCTCGAGTTTAACTAATAATTATCTAGGTAATACCAAGTCAAATGCTTTACCAAAGTCCAGGTTGATAAGATTTATTAGTTTTCCTTTGTCCGCAAATGCAATTATCTTATCAAAGAACGATATTGGGTTAGTCTACCTACAACATGCCTAGCTTGCACTTTAACCTGTTTTCTGCTTCCCTCCATGTCTTTTGTTCCTCATGGCTGACATTTGCTCTAAAAAGCCTATAGATTTCAGTGATGGAGATTATTTCGTCTTCCGAAGTGAAGGGTAAAGAGCTCTTGAGTTTTGTGGCTGTGGTGTTGTGACAGATTGGTGTAGTCAGCAAGATCCTAAATCGGGATTTGAGACATTGGCATTGCTATGAATGCCAGCTTCAGAGAAGGAGAAGCTGAAAATTGAGCTTGTTTGGCCAAATCTTGTGGACTGATGTCAGCAGGACTCAAACATTTAATTTCCTCACCTGTGGAGCCATGGGTAGCGTTAAGGTTGGGGTAGGTCTGGAGTTTAGAACAAGGGTTTCCAAGTTCAGCCTGGGTGTGTGAGAGGAGCCCATCTGCTGTGAGTGTCCACAGAAACCTTCCCCTGGCTGAGGTCTGCAGACCAGTAGAAACCTATCCCTCTACACAAACTGCAGGCACCACAGCAGACCCTCACCTTAAGCTAGGTAGCCTGGTGGATGGCATTAGCATCAAAATTACTCGTATGTCACCAGCCTCTTTGTTTTCCATTGGAAGAATTTTGCACACAATATATAAAACCCACTAAATTATTGTATGATTAATTACTTTTAATTATAGGTAGTAAATAATAACCATTTATAGTGAGGTAGCATGTAATATCTATGTAATATCTCCAAGCAGCTCTTCCAGGATGTTAGGTAGAAATGAATGATGTCAGTTTATGTCCCTAAGAGCTGCCAGTCCAAATTAATTACAGCTTTACAGCTTCCACATGGACTTCTTGCAGTCTGCTTTTACTGACTCGTGGGATCCAGAAAACAAATCAGCAGTGAAGTTTTTACTCCACTCATTTTATTTAGTTGAGTTCTCTGCTGCAGGTTCTGACTGGATTATATAGGAATAACTTTTTTTTTTTTTTCACTTTTAAATTAGTTCTCCAAAAAGTTGCTTAGCAGAAAATGAGACTGGATTTTAGCTCTATAGGAATCTATGTAACTCCAAGTAATTTAAGTAATTCAAGCAGAACAGACTGAGAGTCCAATTGTAAACCATCTGTAGTCTTTTGGGCTTTCTGTAATCCACTGGAGGTTTTCAGCAGAAGCAACAGGACTACAGCAGAACTGAAAAAAACGCATTTGCCAGAAGAAAAACAGTACCGGTAACTTTGAATTAATTTTCTATAAAATAGATGTGGAACCCCAGGCAACAGACCTACAAAGACTTTCCAGAATCCAAATATACCTACTCTGTAGGCAGCACAGGCTGCAACAAGAAGGAAGGATGTCATTTGGAAATTATGAAGTGGATGCAGAAGTGGTTAGAGTGTGCAGACACAAGGAAAAGATCTGGTAATGAGAAGAGCTCAGTATCAGTATCCCACAAGCAGAGCTTATACAGAAACATAGAAGTCAAATTATGAAGGGCGGGTTTGCCTACAAAAATTCCCAAGTGCTTTGGCTTGGTTTCCAAACTGATCTTATTATCATACAATCATAGAATAGGTTGGGTTGGAAGGGACCTTTAGAGGCCATCTGGTACAACCCCCCTGCAAGGAGCAGGGACATCCCCAACCAGATCAGGTCGCTCAGAGCCCCGTCCAACCTGGCCCTGAATGTTTCCAGGGATGGGGCATCCACCACCTCTCTGGGCAACCTACTCCAGTGTTCCACCACCCTCACTGTAAAAAATGTTTTCCTGATATCTAATCTGAATCTACCTCCCTCTATTTTATCATGATACACCTGGAAATGGCATTTGACTGAGAAAACAAGCAGCTAAACACAATAATGAGGATCTACAGCAGATGGAGAGATACTCATGTTGCCATAGAAACCGTGCAGAAGAAGTGTGTAGGAGTAAAGCATGGCACAAACATGCTTCTAGAAGGGGCTGGTAACTGAAGAACTGAATTCACTCAGCAGCTGTTAAGGTTAGTTGAGATTAACAAAAACACATTAGCTTTTCAGGAAATTGAGAATCATGGAAGAAAGGAGTCCTTACGGTGAGCTGCAAAACAGTTGAAGACAGCAATGCCATGTTGTCCCACAGGGTAGGGCAGAAAAAGTCTCTAGAGAAAGGCTGGAGGCAGCCCTGAGACAGATTAAAAAGCTGAGAAGCCCCCCCAACCACAACCACACCATGTGTTCCGCTTGCATCTGCTGAGCACACACGGGACCCAGGCTGGTGGTAAGGGGATGTGCTCTCCTTGGCCTCCTCTTCTCCCCCTGCAGCCAGTCCGTATGTGCTTGGGAGATGCCCCAGCCTGGCTCACTCAGTACCTGGTCCCTTTCCCCATGTGGAGAACCTGTCAGGTGGTCCCACAGTGCTACAGGGCTGACTCCTCAGTGGTGGACTCAGATGTACTTATATTTATTGAACAAGAAATCAGGCCCTAAGCAGACAATGTGTGGTTTTGAATTCCCCACACAAAGGGCTTGAGTAGGGGGCTGCCCGGAGGACGTTTCTATTTCACGCTCTATTGGCGTGAACAACACGGTGGAAAAGATCCGCTTGAGCTCAGGAAGTGGCGTCACCCAGGGGCTGTTGAGGCAAGGCAGAAGGCAAGCCATTCCATGGTGCAGAAGGACCAGACAGAGGTGATGGTCTCCAGCCATCACCCTTTGTGCTAGAACAGCCTGCACTCCGCTGCAGCGGGCGGTGAGGCAACACCCTGAGCTCTCTGCCTGCTCACGAGTGGGAGGGAAAAGGGCAGGGAGGTGTCCCTCTGTGACTTGAGCAAGCGGAGGGCTGGCGCTCGGGGAAGACCCAGAACGCACATCCAGCTGGCAGCAAGCAGCTCCAGCAGACTGATGGATTAAACCCTGCCTGCTTCCAGAAACCCCGGTGCTGCACGCTGGGCAGCTGTGCAAGCGCAGGCAAATGGATTGAGACAAAGTGCTCATCAGTGCTGTGGCTATGAAATGTCTCGAACTCTGGTCATAACATGGTTATCTCCTGCTGCTGCTGGGGAGCTGCCTCTCTAGGACAAGCTTAGTCTGTGCGGGGACTTGGAAGTCCCTGCCAAGATGGAGTGTACGAGCTTTAGCTGTTCCCAGGTGGTGAGGCAGAACCGTAGGCTGTCAAGGTCTCAAAGATAAAGGGCAACATGAACATGCTGACCACAACTTGCCGGTGTGGAGAGGGATGGAGCTGCTGTGGTCTCCGCTTTCGTGTGATGACTGCAGAGCAGCATCACTTCTGCTACTTTTTCAGCCCCATGGCTGCATGATGAGGACAGCAGCTCCAGGCTGTGGCAAGCCTTTCTTCACACAGGAACATTAAGGAAAAATAGCCGTACACAGGCAGCAACTCCAAAGAAGCTGCTCTGGAGGCAGTCACAAGGTCCTTCAGTCCTGTTCTTCACTGAGCTCCCAGGGCATGGTCCTTTCCTCAGAGGGTGCCTCACGGGGGGGGGAAGCTACTGGGATTACACTCCCGGCTTCCAGCCAGACCAAGCCTTTGCTGCTGCTCCAATTTACATTTCCACATCTGGATCATGTTGGGGTGATGTAATGCTGGAGCCTGGAGCATGACTCAGTGCAAAGTCACACTCAGTGCAACTGGAAATGGTGCCAAATGTGAGCGTGAAAAGCATGAATGGGTTGTGGACAGGGAGGGAAACTTTGTAGGTAAGGTGAGCTGCTGCCGCCTGTGAGTCTGGTGCTTTCGGCTGGACCTGCATTACAGCAGAACGTGATGCATAGGGATTGATAGAGAAGAGCAAGGAAATTAGGAGACGACTGACAGTGATTGAAAAGCCCAAATGAAAAAAGATTTTGACCCATTAAGACTACAGAAGGACTAGCGAATGACCATTAAAAGCAAGCACCGGAGATCCCGTGTGTCAAATAGAGCAGTGTTTCATACAAAGCCACAGACCCAGTGACTGAGTGGTATCTGTAAGGGTCCAAAATCAAGACATTCTGTCAAATGATCTCTACAGTGTAAAATACTCTGGGGTGGGGGGAGGGGGGGGCGGTGAAATAATCTGTGTTACATTTACCTGACCTTACTGGCCATTTTCACCTATGGTCAGGAGAATACAGCCGAGCGCTCTGTATGTTGAAGAAGAAACGCTGTTCTTCTAACCAAATTTCCTTTCTTGTTCTTGTGTCATGGCGTCTGCAATTTTAGTAGGCAGGTATATTTTATTCTTAGTATGAATAGAAAGTTATTTCATGTTCATTATCTATGAGAGCCCAGAAGATATGAAATGTTTCCCAGACTATTAATAAACTCAAGTATTAGTTGCCTTGAGAAAGAATCTAACCCTACGAACCATTGATTGTACAATTAACAAATGCGGATGTGAAGCACTATTAGCAACTGGTCATTTTCTCATTAGCCAGCAGCTCCCCCAGTTCAACAACAATTTTGAAAAATCACACTCCTCATGCAATAAAGGCAGGCTGTGCTTCTGGTCTTCCTTTCCCAGGATTGATGTCATTCCTCCTCATGCCTACAGAGGATGTAGTTCCCTTAGCAGAGAGGAGCAGTAGTTATCTTCTGTGGACCAGCTACCAGAGGAGGACTGAGGTTTGAAACTATGTCAAACTTCGTCTCATCCAAAAATACTTTTTAGGTCAGGAAAAAAAAAGCGGTCCAACTGACAAGGGAGTGGCAGAAAGCTTGTATCGTCATTTCTATTTTTTTTTTTTTAAATACTTAAAAGCATTTGGTGATGAAAAATAGGCTAGATTTTAGAGATTTGATTTTTCAGCATGGATAGGTCTTGCTGTTCTGAAGAACTGATGCTGATCTGAAGAAGTGCTAAGCATGTATAGCCAGACTGTAAGCTTTGGAAGAAATCAGCAAGATCGGTGCATGTTTTTTATCAGATCCTGGACAATTTCCTAAAATTAACAGAATTATAAATTATGGCAAATTTGGCAAATTTGCTTTAACATGAGTTATAAAATATGATCCACTTCAGCCTGTAGCCACAATCGGGCGTACAAGGATTTGATTTGACAAATGTCAATAAATGTACGTTATCCTTTTCACGCTTTCCTACTGCAGATCTGCAACTGCTCCTGGGTTCTTTCTCTGCATTTAGAGATCATGGAGAGTGGCAAGGCTCAGCCAGACTGCAGGCAGGGCACTGCTGTGGGACCTCAGTGCTCTCCCTCTGCCACGCGTGCAAGGACTGGGTTTGGATTTTGGTCATTTTGAGCAACTGAATTGTTATAAGAAGACGACTGAGGGCAGTGAACCTGAACACAGGTTATAATTAGTAGCAGCCGTGAAGATAAAAGGCAGCTTGAACTGTAAATCCTTAGCAAATGTGGTTAAGCTGTTTGCCTTTCTATGCTATTAAGCATTTTGTCAATGCCATCTTATGACAGCCTCTGGTACTGCAAATGCAACATTTAAGACAAAAAAGTAAATGCATGGGGGAAGCAAATCTGAGTTTACCACCCTCTGCTCAGGGACAAAATGCTCAGGGGCTGCGGAAACATGCACTAAAGACCACTGGTCTGTCTTGGGTATTGGAGAAGTACTAGGTGGAGGAACATCCTACTGACTACCCATGATGGTTATGAAAGGTCTAGCATAGGTGAAGCTATGTCTCTGCTGGGGGAAATAAAACACACAAGTGGAATTATTGCCTGAGTTGCTTTTGCTTCAAATTTTCACAGGAAAATTTCAGTGGAAAAATTCAGCGGTGTTGGCATGCATTACGATACCATGCAATTATATTATATTTTCAACTAAAATGTTAAGTGAGTGGCAGATGAGGAGCTAACATGTTTGGAGGGCAAGAGGAGTGCATTTCTGGCCAAAATTTTCTTCAATGGAAAACGTGACTCTGCTGATCTGTTCGCCTATTGTTCCACAGGAGAAAAATGCAGCTGAAAATGTCCTTTTTCTCCTGCAGTGACAAGTGTGCTTCTAAAAAGGCAGAAGTAGGGGATTTTATGCCTATGCAGTGGTCATATATTGTCTCTGTAAGAAAGATTATAGGTGTAGATGCAACAGGCAGTCCTTGCCTGCAGCCTGTTAGCTAAGTGTGTGTGCACCTGGCAAGGAGGGATGGATATGGGCTAATTTAGAGCCAGATTAAAGCTTATAAATGTATTTTAAAGATGTGATGCTCACAACATGCTATCCTCATTTCATGGCCAAAGGCAAAGATGTTTTCAATGTCACTGGGAAAGTGGAAACGTGCTGGTAGGAGATGGGAAAGTCAGGGCAGCCTCATGGTGTGTGAAGCTGCTACCGGGGGGGTGCTCTGGGTAGATGAACTATTTGTCTGAAATATGTTCGCCTTCACATTTTGCTCCTATGTAGATTCTCATACAGGGCATTTTTAGTGTCTTTTGTATAATGGTTGTTTGCAATATTATAGGTGTGTAATAAAAGAGCTGGAGAGAGGACAAGGGAGTTTGGATGAGACAGGATGTGGAGCAGAACCTCAACCTCGCTAACCACGGCCATGTCTGATTCTGCCCTCCTCTTCTTCATGTGCTGATTGATTAAAGCCAGAAAAAGGATTTTCTGCCCCTGATTTTAAGAAGTGATGCAGCCGCAGTTAACCATGTTTTGGTTGTCCAAAAGCCTGGCCTGAAAGATTGCACACATCCGAACCAACCTCACCCATGCAGCTCTGCTGTCATTCTGCGAAGAAAAAAAATCTGCTTAGCTCTTGCCCATATGCAGTAATTGGAGGAAAAATCGGAAGAAAAATGTATTTCCTCTCGCGGCTAGGATGTGCCATGGCTTTCCTTGGTCAGTGAACTGCTGAATTCAGCCCTGTTTTATGGGTCTCTGTGACAATGCTCAGTGAGATCCCGGCCAAGGGCTTTCATGTCCCTGGTCATAACAACCTGTATACAAGACAGCTTGGATCCCTCACTTTTCTTATTCCTCTCTTTTTTGGGAGGGAGAATGCTTGTGGCCATGAGTTTAAAATTATTTTAAAGGTTTGCTATTGCTTTAGGCGCGGTAGTAGCACGGAGCGGCCTAGCATGGGCACTGCTGCCCGCACTAAAGATGGCGGCGGCGCTGACCCGGAAGGGGCGGCCGGACCGGGCCGCGGGGTGAGGGAGCGGGAGGGCGGGTTTCCCCAGCCCGCCGCGGCCGTGCGGGGAGCCGAGCCGAGCCCAGCCCAGCCCAGCCCAGCCCAGCCCAGCCGGGCGCGGGGGTGCCGGCAGCCGCCGCCATCGCAGCCCGCATGGGGCGGGCGCGGTCGGGCCGCGGCGCGGCCTGAGCAGGGCCGGCGGGCCGCTGGAGCGGGCTCCCTCTCTCGTTCCCCGTCGCCCTGGGCCGGGGGCGCCCCTGAGGGGGCGGGGAGCCGCGGCGCCATGCAGTGCGCGGACCCCGCGGCGGCCATGAAGGGGCCGGAGGGCGAGGGCAAACCGGAGCAGCAGCAGCAACAGCCACCGCCGGCGGCGGTGGGACAGGGCGGCGGCAAGAGCAGCAGCGGCGGCCGCGGCGCCAAGGGCTGGCAGTACAGGTGGGCGCGGCGGGGCGGGGTGGGGTGAGGTGGGGGGCTACGGGCCCGGGAGCCGCCGGCGCTGCGGAGCCCGGCCTGGGGCGCCGGAACCGCCCGTCCCCCCCGCCCCCGCGCCCTGCCTGCCCCGAGCCCGGGGCGGGGGTCACACGGACGGACAGACGGCTCCTCCGGCCCCCGGCTGAGTCCGGCCGCTGGCTGTCAGCCGGTCCCGAGTTTCGTGTGCCTCTGTGGGGCACAAAGCCCCGTGTCCGGGCTGCAGATGCTGCCGGGGATCGTGCCTTTGCTCCTTCCTTTCCGTTCTTATTTTCTCCCTCGCAGAGTGTGAAAAGCGGTTTGAAGTTGCTGAAGGCGCTTCACCGCTTCCCAGCCTTTCCAAAAGGCTAAACTTTGTACCGAATTTGAGCTCGGTGTGTCTTCTTTAAAAACTTAATGTCAGTCTTTTTTTAACTAATGCTTTGTATTTGTTGCTGGTAGCAAAACTCGGAGCATGCACGGAGTTTTTGTCTTACCTTATTTTAAGGATCGCTGTGCTTAGTGTAAATCCGGGTGATTACTCAGGTGCAGAGAGGAGAGTGGAGAAGCTGGGCACACAGCGTTAGTTTGAAATGGTTTAAACTAAAACGCTTCCTTTTAATGACCTGCCTGTGTGTTCGATAGATTTGAGTGATTTCATGTACTTTTTTCTTTGATTGAAAGAGTTTCCGCTCACACACTGATAGTCAGCCCTCTAAAGCATCGCTTGAGAGGTTTCCAAATCTCTGCTTTTAGGTTTCTCCTCCTTGACTGGAGTTCTGCCATGTTGCTGTTGAAAATACTGCTGTTATGTGAAGTTTGCACACTTCTCCTTCGAATGGAGACTCTCCAAAGCCGTCATCTGCCAGCCCAGATGGACTGGCTTTCTGTTTCCCGCGTGTGGAGACAGCAGAAGCGGAGTGTGGTACATCTGTGTGCGGTGCGCGGGACCGAGGGCCATCAGATGGCGTAGACAAACGAGCACCCAGGCCCGGGCGGCGCAGGCACTGAGTGCCTGGTGATTTTAATAGGGAGCGAACAGCTCGGTCATCGCTGAGAATCTGGGTCACAAGTAATTTACCTTTCTGTTGCCACAAAGAAAAGTGGTGATTTCAGGGCCAATATTTCAGGCTGTTAAATAGGGAAAGCTTCTTGTCAGATTCAGTTACTGGTGTCTTGTCTGCTGTTTCCAGTCGCTTCTAAACTTTTTTTTTTAAAAAACCCCTCTAGTTTCAGTATAACTATTAATTTTCTAGTGAAAATTGCTATTACTGTGACCAAGCACTTATTGTGTGTGTGTTTCACACATGAAACACAGCAGTTAGTTTATGCAGTCAAATGGAAGTATTTTATATTTTGATGTGGAATTGGAGGCAGTGGAAAGGATGAGATACCTGATTTGCCAGAACCCCTTTTTTGCTGTAGTATGTTTGAGATGGTGGTCTCAGGTCAGTGCTATGTGTGAAATTCCACTTCTAAAAATTACCTCTCCCAGTATTTTGTTTCTTTTTTCAGTGTTGTGGCTTGTTGGGCAAAAGTTGAACTGACTGACTGAGTGATAGACAGTTTGGTGGCTTGACAGCTGTAAGTGGGAACTGACCATGTTATTCCCCGCAGCTATCAATATCTGGTTTAATTTGCTCAAATACTCTAGTGCGAATTATTCTTTCTTTATTTTTCTTTCTAGATCACTGGGACAAGTTTAATGTACTAATTGTATTGTTGTGGACATTTGAGGTACCTCACTGTTAATCTCTGCTCTGTTGGGAATCAATTATTTGCTCCTATGTTTGTTTCTGTATCTAATTACCCACAAAATATGACCTTGCCCCGTTCCCTTCCATAGGAAGTTCTCCTGGATGGGGTGCTGTAGCTTAGTTTTCACTTTGTGGATTACTTCTATTCTAAAATGTATTTGACAAAAGAAAGACCCCTCTAATAATAAATCAGTGTCTAAGATAGGAGATTTAGAAACAGATTTGCTGCGTGCTTCTGGTGGAAGTTTGATCTTTGACTCCTATAGCCCAGACTAGGAGCAACGTGTGGTCACGCAGGTTGACAGAAGTAGGGTTCTGAAGTACTCCCTTAGCATAGACTGCGTTTGGTGCAGAAGTGTAGCTCTGTTATTTGGTGAAGCATCTTGTCAAAACAGCTCTGGCATAGTTGTCAGACAAATGGGACAACAGGTACTTTATACTTTACTGTGTCCAGTTCTGGAGCCCCCAACATAAGAAGGATGTGGACCAGCTGGAGAAGGTCCAGAGGAGGGCCACAAAGATGATAAGAGGGATGGAGCACCTCTCCTATGAAGAAAGGCTGAGAGAGTTGGGGCTGTTCAGCCTGGAGAAGAGGAGGCTCCGGGGAGACCTGATAGCGGTCTTCCAGTACCTCAAGGGGGCCTACAAGAAAGACGGGGAGAGGCTGTTCAGTAGGGCCTGTTGTGACAGGACGAGGGGTAATGGTTTTAAAATAGAGGGGGGTAGATTTAGATTGGACATTAGGAAAAAAATTTTCACAATGAGAGTTGTAGATCACTGGAACAGGTTGCCCAGAGAGGTGGTGGATGCCCCATCCCTGGAAACATTCAAGGCCAGGCTGGTTGGGGCTCTGAGCGACCTGATCTAGTGGGGGATGTCCCTGCTCCTTGCAGGGGGGTTGGACTAGATGACCTTTGAAGGTCCCTTCCAACCCTAACCATTCTATGATTCTATGATTCTAATGCTCTGAATGGAGAATTATGACTGTGGGGAAAAAAAAAATGTATCTTCAGCACTGCTAGAACCTGAAATAATGAAAACTGAATCTCTCAAAGAGGTGGAAAGTCACACATCCTTGTGAAAAATGCATGTCTAGCAAATAAAAAATGAAGCAGAAAGTCTGACTTTGTATTTCTGTAGGGGAATAATAGGGAGATTTTTAAATCGCTCTGATAGAGTTAGACCAAACATTTATCACAGTGGTGAAGAGACAACCAGAGGCTGTCATACATTTGGGATGATGTGAAGATACAGCTGAACCTCTTTGCAGACTTTCTGCTTATAACCTGTGTACGGTGAGTTCAGGCAGCCAGTACAGCAGTGCTTCCTTTGAAATTTGTAAGGGCTCAGTTTCTTCAGAGGGCAGGAAGAGACTTTTTTTTTTTACTTAATAGAAGTTAAGAGTTCTTGAGAAACTGCTCTTCTAGACATCTGACAGGAAATGATTTTTTTTTTTTTTTTTTTACTTATGAATATACCAACCCTCAGCTGCATTTTCCAAACTGGGGTGAGGAATGGCATGAAGGTTAACTTGCAATTAAATAGGCAAAGAGAACCTGAGAGGCTGTGCTGCACGCTCAACTCTTTATCCCTATTTCAATTTAGAGAAACAGTTACCATAAGGTGAGACTTCTGAATAAGTGAATAAGTTCAAATAATTAACACTTTCAAAACAGCTTCTTTATTCTCAGTGATCAAGCTAGGAAGTAAGTGTTGAGTTGCCTATATAAAGAATTATTTGCATTCAACAATTCTGCTTTTATTCTTGACCATCTTCATTTGTTTTTTGCCTTGCTCTAGGTTAAATTAACAGAGTAGTTTCAAAGCAGTGAGAGAAAGGAGACAGCTTTGGCAGGTACTTCTGTGACATGTGAGTTGTAGTTATTCAAATAACATAAAAATTTCACGGTCAGAAAGCAGAATCTGTGTCTATGAGCTAAGTACAGAGCTGGTCAGAATATGTGCCAGAGAAGTATAACGAGTCCTTTCAGCCTTGAGGCTTTCAGATGGGACTTTCAGAGGCACAGGGCTTGAGGGGCTTTCAGATAATTTTGAGGGAAGTAACTTGCAATAACTCGTTCTAATTTATCTACAAAATTAAAAGTTCAAAGCACTGTGGTTGACTAGAGAAACAAGATTGTTTTTCCCAGTTGGAGATGTGGTAATGTGCCATCCTCTTACATTTTTCATAGTAGTTCTGCTCTCAGATACATAAATCAGTTCAACTGCTATTAAAAGGATTCCCTTGCTAGTAAAAATACATGTAAAATGTTCATGAATTTCCCAAATGATTGCTGATTTTTAAGCTTAAAAGATATATTTCAAAACCCATTTTCTTTTCAGCTCTGCGTGTATTTTTGTAGATAACTGCCTTTGTTCTTTGTTTCTGAAATGGTTTTAGCATCTGCTCACTATGGATTTAGCGACGTATATTTATAAAATGCTACAGATGATATCTCTTGCTCTTTTTTTTTTTTTTTTTTTTTTTTTTATTAAGGAGCCAAGTTAACTTCAATTAGCTGTTCCTGAAAGCTTATTTAAGTGCTGCAGGGTTATTCACATTTGTGAAATAGTATAGAAAAATATTTGGATGAAAGTCGCTTCTGAAGAAAGGAGTCAACTTGCTAGACTAATATTACTTTTTAAAAAAATATTTGTTTTTGCTAGGGGTGACAATGGCAGGTAAGAGGGTTCCTCATGCTGGGTGGATTCTGCCACTTGTTAAGTTATTGACTTAAGGCAGATTCTCTTGCAGAATTACTCCATGTGGCTTTGGGCCAGAGTAAGAGAGGATGAGAGTAAGCGAACAGAAATGCAGACAGCAGTGAGAGGGTTTTTGTAAAAAGAGTAACATTGTAATTTTCTTGTTCTCAAATGTAAAAGGATAACAAATTTAAAGCAAGTGAAGTGATGACAATCTTCTTTTAAGGGCTTTGTTTACTTTGCAGCTGATACTGTGTAAGCACTCTTCAAAAAAAATTTAAAAAAAAAAAAAAAAAAAAAAAGGAGTAAACAATTGCTGACCTTAATTCAATCTGCTGTGTTTGAGCAGGTCAGCATGTGATAACATAACAGAACTGGTAACTGAAACACATGAGTATATTTTAATTCTGCATTTCGAGGTGATCATGAACTCTTCTTCATAAAGTGATCCCATAGGAAATGTGTTTTAAAGGAAATGCTTATTTCTGAGTTTAATCCCAGTTAACTTGGAGGGTGACTGACAATCCTTTGCACTTCAAACACGTGGAAGCAAAATGTGTGAGACTGAGCTAGACCGTGGAAGTGTTTATCATTTTTATTTGTGCTATCTTGCAAAAAGGATCTAATTAGTAGTAATAAAGGGAAGTATCTTGAAACTGATATAATCTTCTTGAGTGGATGTTGATAAGAATCCTTTTTATTGAGGGTGGCGTTGATGTCAGTCTTAGTTACAAGAAAATGTATAGAGTTTTTCTAGTTTCCATGCATTTCTAGTCACATTCCAAGAATGTTTTATCTTGGGAGGATAAATTTCATCTGTTTGGCCTTTAAAGCTGAAACCACCATGGTAGAAGAAGATACAGGAGGTGATGGCAGCACAATGTTCAACGATGCTTTGTGTTGCAAACCTCTTCCTTGAAGGTCCTCCATTCTTGTCTCTGGTCTTAAAATTTTTCATCATAGTATTGATGTAAGCATCGAATTCTTGCTTAGGCTGCAAGAGAGTGTGTTAGCTGACCTAATTAACTCTGGGCTCCTGAGAACAGGCCAGAATTTAAGTTCAAGTCCCTATCACTTGATAAGTAGAAGAGAAACCTCCCAAACCTTCGTGTAACTGTTAGTGTCATGCTAGGATAGTTCTCTCTAATGCTGGTAGTCTGGTACTTCTTTTTTATTACTTATCAACCTTGTTCTAAGTTTTCTCTCGGCACTGCTTAGAACAAAATTCTCTGAGATTCTAGGGGGAATTTTTGTATATTTGCTGTAATTGATGACTGTAAATCTCTTCTTCATTGTGTGCAACCACAGAGAGAAGGAGAGAAAGGCTGTAATTCTGTGGTGTTACCTGGGAGGTCTGGCGAGGGCTGCACCTGCTTTAACTTTCCTCTGCTCTTACAACCCACTCCACTTCATTGGTTTCCTGCTGTTGGAAGAACCTGCCAGCATTGTGACATCGAGGTGCTGGCTGCGGATGGGGATGGGGTTTCCGCTGCTCCTGCTGTTAGGCTTCTGCTGGCAGCTTTTGCATTGGCTAGCGGCTCTGATATCAAGCTTGAGTCAAAGTGAGCCCTGATCTTCCTTGCTTCTGTTTCTGGTGATTTGTGGAGATGCCTCACCACTGTGTGGCCTTCAGAAAGCCCTGACTGCCCCTTTCTGACTTGTTGCTGGCCTTTTGAGGTGTGTGAGTGCTGAAAAGAAGAGTTTCTCAAGTGATTGCTGTGAAATTCAGAATTTATTTTCGCATTTTTGTGTGTTATATTCCTTTTTATTACTAAAAATCAGATTAGGATGGCTGTCACATTTGTTTGATATGCTGGAGGGAAATGGCTGGAAAACCCGGTGCCTGAATTTCTTCATCCTCATTTGAATCTGTGCTTAAAGTGTGTACCATATTCATAACACCAAGTTAGAAATACTGCACTTCACATAATTTGCTCATTAGAATAGACAAGAAGACCGTGGTTAAAATGATCAGCTGATTATATCCACCTCAGGATCCATTCTGTATTATTAAAACTGTAGGGTCACATGAAGCTGATTTTACCATTTGCTGAAGCCCCAAGCGTTTTTCAGAAGGCAGATGAGCCATTCGTGTTGACACATGTATTTGTGACCTGGAAGAATGGAGTTGGAGCAGATGGAAGCTCAGATGTGTTGTAAATTAAGAGAAGTAAATCAGTGTGTGAGGGATAATAAGTGGATAGAGTTGGGGAAACAGGTTTGAGTGATTTAAACAGGAGCTTCATGATGGCTGGTGTTCTAGTATGGAATCTGAACCAGGTCAGCAAGGTCTGGGTTCCCTTCTCCAGCCTTGTGTCCCTCTCTTCTTTCCCAGAGCATCTCCGTGTTGCGTGGGCAGGCTGTAAAACTCGCTGGGGCAGGGATGACATGTGGGAGTTGGTTCTGGCATAGCAGGATACTTGTGTTAATACTGAGGTGTTTGTTTAGAGTTCAGATTAAGCTAAACCGAAGCACAAACTTTTGAATAGCTTCTAAATAGCAAATGCTTTGTGCTTTCCATGGAATAGATTTCTGCGGGAGTTAATGGCTCTTGCAAAGGTCTATCCTTCTCTGAGTGCAAAGGGTATGTTTCAACTTCACCTTTTCTAATGTAATTATGTAGCAGCAAGTTAATTAACTATGCCTACAACCTTAACATCCTGCTCTGCCACACACATTCTCTCCCCAGAGAGAAGAAGAAAAACAAACTGCATGTGACTGACCTAATCACATTGCTTAATGCAGAAGCAGAAAGCACCAGCTGCTGCTGTTAGGTTATCCTAGGTAGGTTCTTGTGCTGTACTCATCGTACCGTGAAAATTAAGGCATGTGTGCAAGGACCCCTGTTTACTTAAGGATGTTGCCTTGGTGTGAACTCTGTTCACCTGCCAGTGCTGATGAGTTCTTGTAGAAAATCACTGCCTGCTGGTGATGCTGCCAGACAACTTTCTTTTTAGGGTGCTTGCAAAGCTTGTACCGTTTCAGATTTTCTGTACTGTGTGTGTAGTGCTGAAATGGGAGGGGAGGGCAGGCTGAAGTGCTGTTACTTCATGTGTGTTAAGTTGACAATCTTATATTTGACAACCTGTAATGCCTCTCCTTGGACAGGAGTATCAGTGTCAGAGGGAAGGCTTTTTGCCATGGGTGTGGGGTTTGTTTTTTTTTTTTTTTCATTCTAGGTGTAGTTTTTGTGAGGCTGGAGATCTTTAAAATCTGAATTAGTGTTTAGGTACTGGCAGGTAAGTTTCCTGAAGACCAGTGTGCATTGGGAAGTTGATTTCATTTGTTGCAGTGGAGATGCAACAGAAAGCATGAGGCCTGCTGTGCAGAACTGCAGGATGCTATATTAAGGAGTTGGTTTCTGACCCTGGCTCTGACTTCCTCTGTGGTAATACTCGTATTGTTTAAACTGGTTTTCCACTGTAATCACTAACTGTGTGTTCCTCTTTTTTTTTCCTCAGAGGCCTAATTTGGAACAGTTGGCTCTGATTTTGCAAAACTTTCACAGGGTCACAGCTGCAGCTGAAGTTAGCAGAAGCTGTGATGTGAATGTATGAACAAAAATAAGATAAAAACTGGGCCATAACTATGTCAGAGTCAGAGAGGCTGAAAATTCATTGTTCCTCAGTTCCCTTTATGGGATGATAATGTTCTCATCCTTTTATTGTTTGGTACATGACTCCTTCATAAATGTTGATGACAAGCACAGGAGAAGAAAACCATAAGGAAACTCTTTATTAGCACAGTAACGCCAAATGAATAATACCTGATGCTCACTGCATGATGTAAGTGAGCAAATTTGAATAATTCCTTGTCTGCGAATCACTGTCCACTTAAAGCACTGAACAAGAAAGTAGTCTTGCTCTTCTTATGTATTATCATAACATAGCTGATTAACACATGTACTTTAAATTAGTTTAAGTCTTCTGAGTGCCTTATGCCTCAGTTTTAATGTAGGAATATTTTTGTTTAATTTCTCTGTATCCAAGAATTAAGGAATAATTTGGGTTGGGAGGGACCTCTGGGAATTTGTACTCCAGCTTCCTGCTCAAAGCAGGGCCAGCTTCCAAGTTAGAAGAGGTTTTTCGGGGCCTCTGGTTGAGTTTTGAGAGATGCCACAGCCTCTCTGGGCTCCTGGCCCAGGGCTTACCCCCCCTCATTCTGAATAATTTTTCCTTGTGTCAAACAAGGAATTTTTTTTTTTTTCTACAACTTTAGACCATTGCTGCTTGCCCTTCTGCTATACATCTCTGAAAAGAGTCTATCTCCATCTTCTCTCCATGTAGGAAAGACAGTGGTGAGATCTCCGTTAACCCTTCCCTGCTTCTGAAGAAGGTTGAACAGACCCGGGTCCCTCAGTCTTTTCTTGTCTGGCACAACATTCCTAGCTTGCACTCATCCATGGGTTAGTCTATCCCAGGCGCAAGGCTTTGCATTGCATTTGTTGAAGTTCAGGTGGTCTTGTTCAGCCTGTTCCTCTGTACAGTCACGATCCGCTGGAAAGGCAGCCTACCCTACTGCATTCTGATGGCTCCCCTGGTTTTGGTCTCACCTGAGAGGTTGCAGAGAGTGCATGCTGCTCCATTGGCCAGCTTGGAGGTGTTTAACGTTAGTGACCCCTGAAGTGCACCACTTGTAGTTGTTTGCTAGTTAGGATTCAAACTACTGGATGTTGCTTCTTGAGTCTGGTGGTTCACACGGTTTTTTTACCTGTGTTGTACTCCAGGCTTATCGTCTTTCTGATTATTTGGATAGCATAGTCAATTAATTGTGCTCTTGCTTGGAAGGTGGTAATAATTGTTACCCTCTGTACTTAATCTGAAGTGTCTCAAAAATGGTGCAAAAACAATGAAAAAGGCAAGAGGCTTATCTGGAGTAGCTGATCGGTATACTTACCTACATCAGGGATGGCAATGTATAATTGTCAATATAATCTTTTGAAAGTCATAATCACAAACAAATCGTAAAACTGGAAGGGCGTATCTTTATATTTCTGATAGGATAAGAGCTACTAGACTAGAAGGGGACCAAAATGCCTTGGGATGGAATGCATAGTAAGCTAAACCATGCTGGACTGCACGTAGAGTGGAGTTTTGCTCTACTGCTTTCTGTGAATAGTGCTTACCAGGGTCCACCACTTTCCAAGCAGGTAGTCCAAAATTTCAAAGATGCTCATCCGTCAGTGTGTTTGGCTTGCGTATGTTATGCTAATACTGTTTGCTGGGCAGAGAAGCTTTAATTTGACTGCTTGAGCTTTCTGAAACTAGACTTCAAGGGAAAGTTTGGGGTTTTGGTAACAATAATGTGTGAAACTGGGCATTATGGTGTGCTGCTGTAAACTGGTAACGTAAATGGTAGCAAAGCTGCAGGCAACAATCATGCTCCAGAGGTATAAGGGGGAGACCTCAGGCCTTCCGAGGTGCCTGGTTTTGTATGCTCTAGCTGTAAAATGTTGCGGGGTGAATTGACAGTTATTTTTCCAGTGATAGCTTGAGTAGTAGTAATCATTGCAGAAAAATCTGCAGAGTTGGCTACTGACTCTTGGGTCCAGCTTCAACTGTGTTATGCTGACATAAATCCACAAATAAATTGTATATGAGTGGAGTTCTTGCTGACTTGAGGCGTTCATCTATGTGCAAGAGAAATTGCTTAGCTGAAAATCACTGCAGTTTTTTTTTCCAGGCAGGTGTATTTTGAGAGCTAAAGAGCTCTCTAAGTCATAAAGTAGTTAAATAATCAGCTTTACAGTGGTCCAGTGAGAGCAGTGTTTTGCTACTTATTAATTAAATATTCTCTCTTTCCTTTTTTTTTTTCTTGCTACCCTGCAAAAGCATTACAATAGAGTTTCATTTGTGTATAACTGGCCTGTGGCATTAATGCACAGGAGAGGAGAATTTAATACAAGTTTAATTAGGATGGTTTTGAAAAAACCTGTAAGCTTGATTTATCATTCCCCTAGAGTACTAGTACTGGTAGAAACTTTAGGTGCAAAACACAACTGCCATGTTGATAGCAGGGGGCTAGGGAAGTTGGGTGGTGGGGGAGCCCCTCACCCCTAAATGGGAAGCCTGGGCTACATTATGCTGGGCTCATGGACAGCTGACAGCTCACTTTGGCTCTGCGGCACCCTTCCTTTGTGGCAAGCCTGCTTGTCTCTTCCATTGCGTGTCTGTGCTCTCGGGGATTTAGAGAGGTACATGTTAAGAGCAGTTTTTATATCTAATGAGGATGTGTGTGTTGTATGAGGTTTAACAAAGCCAAGTGCTGGGTTCTGCATTTCTGTCACAACAATCCCATGCAACGCTACAGGCTTGGGGAAAAAGGGACCTGGAGGTGCTGGTCAACAGCAGGTTGAACATGAACCAGCAGTGTGCCCAGGTGGCCAAGAAGGCCAGCAGCATACTGGCTTGTATCGGTAACAGTGTGGCCAGCAGGAGTAGGGAAGTGATCGTGCCCCTGTACTCAGCACTGGTGAGGCCACGCCTTGAGTACTGTGTGCAGTTTTGAGCCCCTCAGTGCAAGAAGGCTGTTGAGTTGCTGGAGCGCATCCAGAGAAGGGCAGCGAAGCTGATGAGGGGTCTGGAGCACAAGTCTTATGAGGAGCCACTGAGGGAACTGGGGTTGTTTAGCCTGGAGAAGAGGAGGCTGAGGGGAGACCTTATTGCTGTCTACAACTGCCTGAAAGGAGATTGTAGTGAGGTGGATGTTGGTCTCTTCTTCCAAGTAACTCGCAATAGGGTGAGAGGAAATGGCCTCAAGTTGCATCATGGGAGATTTAGATTGGATAGTAGGAAAAACACCTTTACTGAAAGGGTGGTCAAGCACTGGAACAGGCTGCCCAGTGAAATGGTGGAGTCACCATCCCCGGAGATGTTCAAAAAACATGTAGACGTGGCACTTCAGGACATGGTTTAGCAGGCATGGTGGTGTTAGATTGACAGTTGGACTTGATGGTCTTAGAGGTCTTTTCCAGCCTTAATGATTCTATGATTCTCTGTTGCTAGCATGCTTGTGGCCAAGTGGTGGGTGTTCTGAAGCATCCTGAGGGTCTGCTGTCAATGTTCTTGCCATATTGTTGAAAGTTTTTTCCTTGCATTTGTTGCAACTTCCTTGTTTCCTTGCAGCTCGTTGGTTTCTAAACTTATAATTGAATAGTTAAACACACGAGCTGAAGAGCAGGGGCTTTACTGCCACTTTACAGTTGACTGTAGGGCACTGCTGGTGAATTGCACAGCAAGATTAGTTTTTTTTTCTTCCAAAAGCCATTTGGAAAAGCAGAGCTAATTTATTGATGTAGATACTCTGTCAGCAACGTAGAGGCTTCTGCCTTACCTTGTTGGGCGTACTGAGGAACACACACTTGCACAACAAGCCGTGGGACTTGAGTGTGCTCAATGTGTTGGTAGTTTCTTGCCAACAAGTGATCTTTGCAGTTGCAGAAGATACGCCCAAAGTTTCCGTTGCTGGCACAGTTGGTTTTTTTTTTTTTCTTTTTCTCTCCCCTGCCCTTCCCCTCCAAAAAGGGGAATCAGTGTGTGGTGGGTAAGCATTTTGCAGTGGCCAGTGAGGAAAAAGCAAGCTATTACAGATGGCGAGCCTGTGGGCAGATGGAGATCAACAAGTTCAATGAAAACAGTTACTGCTTTTTTCAAACTACGTAGTCAAAACCACTCATTGGTTTGCACTGTTATGGGCCCAATTTCTTTCTTTCCTTTTTCTTTGTTTGCTAGCTCTTAATCTGAAGACAGTCTCCTTCACCAGGTTTTTGCATCTTGCTGTGAGCTCAGTAGAAAGGAGCCTTTTCCCTTGGCTGGGGCTTGAAGGCACTGTCACAATGCTGGTGGTGGCAGCTATGGAGGCTGGATCTCCCTTCAGGAGCCCTCCCCAACATCTACATGGGCTCCAGGCTCCTGGCTGTCCTTCCTGGAAGCAAATCCACACATACTCAGCTGCCACTTCAAGCCAGGCCTTATGCAAGTCTGTGGGGAAGCCTTTGGCCGCTGTGTTTGTTCTTCTAACAGCTGTTGGGTCTTCAGAGACCTGGCCGCTCAAAGTATCCCACGCGGTGCTGTCTGGGTCCCAGCAAAATTAAAATAGCTGGAAGGGCAGTCTTGGAAGTTTTCTGTAATCGCTTTCCAGATGGGCGTAACTTTGTGCCACTGCTAGTGACAATTTGTTTGTGGAGCTTCTGGGGAAAGCTGTACTGTGAGGGGTATGAAAAAAGAACAAGGAGGCCTTCTCACATTGGTATTTCTTCTTGGAGAACATGTTGGCCCACTGCTTGTCAGGTGTGAGCCTAGGTGTCTTGGCTGGAGCTCCTGGAAGGCGTCATTCTGGGACTACTGTTCCTCAGCATCTGTGTTCAATTCTCGGGTGCTGCACGTAAACAGGATGCAGGGAGAGCTTGGCCCGACCACCGCTGTCTTATTCCTCCCCCAGGACAGGAGACCAGCCTGCAAGGCACTGACAGCTGCTGCAACTTCAGAGGCATATTAGAAAAGGATAAATGAACTAACAATAATCCTTTGTGAATGTTTTACTTCTATTGTATTTTAGTAGCACTTGGGTATGTAGAAATCTGGCTTGTGGTAAACACATTTGAAGTTGGGGAGGGAATAGTTTTCAGAAAAGAATGTGAATTGATTTGTAATTTTTCATAGGCTTCAGTAATTTGCTTACAGGGACAGTTTCAGTATATCTCTCAATATTTATAGAATTAAGAAGTGTGATAAATGTGCAGCCAAGTCCAGTGGTGTTCAGCCTTTGGAAAAACCTGGATTTTGGAGAGAGGCATTGAACGTGCTGGGCTGGAGTTCAGGTGTTGTACCGTGAGTTCCTGCATGATCTTTTCCAGGATTGTGATTTCCAAGGTATCCTCACTTAAAGTAGTCCAGTAAAAGTTAAAATTAATTTTATTTTTATTTTTTTTTTTACATCTTTAAGGCTGTGACAGGTCTGTTGCAACACTTAAACTTGTAGCTCTTTGAAAAGAGGACACATTAATTTCTACATAAATGAGGACTTCAGGGGTTGTTGACTCACTGTTGCGGAGCTGTTGCTGTTCCTTTGACAATCTGAGATTGGCAACAGCAGCTCCTTGGCTACGACAAGATAGACGTACCCACAGGTGCATGTACGTGCACGTAGGCAGCAGCAGGAATGCGAAGGTATTCCTGAAGTGGGAAAGGATCCCGGTGCAGCCAGGCCTCATTGTCAATGTTGAGATAAGTTGCTCAGTGGTTTGAGTCAAATTCACTTCTGAAATGTTTTCAAGAAAAAAAAACTCGATGTGGGAAATTGCGGGGGCTTCTCAAGTACACAGGTGACTTTGAAACTGCAGTAAAACCTGTTTTATTGGAAACAATGCTGGGAGATCTTACTCGTGTTTTGCTAACTGTGGTTATCTATGAGCAGAGCCAGTGCCTGAACTTCAACTACTTCTTCTCAAAATCTACCATATTAAAAGCTTTCTGTAGTGCTCTGAAGAGCTTTGTTTTTAATTCCATAGTAGTGAAATATTACTGGGGTTTTGTGGTGGTGGTTTGTTGGGTTTTTTTTTTCTTTGCACTCTTGGCTGACTTACAGCGCTGCTTTAGCAGCAACAAATATTTTAGTTTTTTAACCCTTACTGTGGAGGCGCTAATCTTAAAATCACTGAAGAAATGCTCTAGTTATAATTCCGTGGCCTTGTTGTTCATAAATAATACTGAGAATGTTTTTCTGTATTCATAGGAAAGTACTAGTGCTTACCCAGAAGATGATTAGGAGGTTAACTGTGGTGCTCTAACGGGTTTGTACAGTTACAGGATCTACCTTTTGTGAATTACAACTTGCAGACTGGATTTAAATCTTTTTAGTCTATGAAACTGTTAATTATTTAAAAATAAGCCTCAATTCAAATGTTGAAAATTCCCTGGCCCACAAAGTGTGGGAATTTGTGCTGGGAGAGTGTGATTAGTGCCTGTAAGGGCTGTGCTTTTACTCCTGTTTGCTTATTTGTTTGCCTCTAGGCCTTGTACTGTCAAGGGAAAGGTTTTAAATATCAGCCAAGTTTTTCATACCTTTCAGGCAGGCTAATCCATTACTTGCATGGGTGCTAAAAATTTGCCCAACCTTTGGCAGGGTGAAAACTAAATATAGTCTTTTGAGTTTGTGGAGTTCTATTACAGGAGCATGAATACAATTAAGGAAAATAATTTAATCAATATTGTCTAGTCTGGCGGAAAATCAAAAGACAAGAGGCAGCTCATTTAGCAGGAACCTCTGTTCGTGCTCCATCTCTTTGGACTTTGGCTCCGCTAACATTCTCTGGTCTCACAAAAAGCAAGCCACAGCTCAGTCTTGTCCCTGGCAGTTGGCATGTTGTATTCCTCCCTTGCTGCAGAGATTAGTCCATAAAGGAATACCCCACCATCACCTTTTGGGACTACTGAGGCTAGAGATAGGAATTATGGAAGAGGAGGTATTTGAACAAGTTTGTGTCTAGTCAAAGTGAAAATCTGAGTAGTGGGGAACATGTGGATGAAGGAGAAATGTAGTCAAAGTGCTCACTGGGTGTGAAAGTACACCACTGAGAGGGCTGGGCTCCCTTCCACAGCTACCTTTTTT
>JAAGAY010148448.1:18237-41102 GCA_011801015.1 Ardeotis arabs
AAAAAAAAAAAAAAAAAAAGAAAAGAAAAGAAAAGAAAATCAAGCCAAGCTGAAGAAGCTAGACATCTAATTTCAAAGCAACATACCATTTCCTTCAAACTTTACCTTTGAGATAAATGTGTGTGTTTGTCTACTCAGCCATCAACACAAAATAATTTCAGTATTGAAGAGTGTCGAGCTACCTGAATGCTAAGTATTGCTTTGCTTGATATAATGTCAAGGCTCACATTGGCATATACATACTCTTTTCATTAACAGGGAGAAAATGCATTCGAACAGCAGGGAAGCAGATCTGACTTTGCCATACTTTCCAAAATACCATCCACTTGCCTAAGCTAAATGAGGTTTTATCAAGATCTTAAAAAAAAAAAAAAAAGTTAACAGAATTTCTCTCTTTATTTGCAAGCTTTGATCAGCTGCGAGGAAAGGAAAAAAAAACGCTGTTGCTGTTTGGCTTTAGAACTAAAACCCTGAAGAGATGAACGGTGCAATTAACACCCTGAAAGCATTTTCTTGGCCATTCATACAGTCCAGAATGTCATTGTTCTCAAGGTTTGTTTTTTTTTTTTTTTTTTTTTACAGTTGGCATTTATAAATATCAATAAATGTCAGAAACATTAAGTTGAAAAATTGTTTTATGTACAAAATGCAACCTATAGAGAATTTTTTTTCCTAACAGGACCACATAGGTTTTCACTCTCCTGGCCTGAACTGGAAGCTGAAATACCATCACTCTGGAGCTAGAAAGATGGCATCCAAGTTTTGATTTTCAAAGCACTTTAGCTTAAAAATAAATAAAAATACAAGTTTTACTAATTCCTAGCTGGTCAATTGTTAATTTTAATTAAAAAACCCTGTCAGAGCACAGTAGAGTCAAACTGTATACTAGTATTAAAGTGTTTGTCTACTCTTTATATTACACAGAACATGCACAAACATGGAGGAGAATTTAGGCAGGTACCACAGTTATGTAGGAGTTAACGTTTGATCTTATTTAGCTCTTAAGTAGTTTTTGGAAAAACTCCATCAGTTACAACAAGGGGTGTTTGCCCATATCTTTGAGAAATAATGTATTTATAGATATCTAATATATCTTTTCCCAAGACAGGAAGTTCAGAAAATGTAAAGTCACTTGCTTTTTTTGTGTCTACATCTACTACTGCCTATTGAGGACTACTGTATGCAGCAGTAGTGACCTAGTACAGTTCATCATTCAGAAGGGGAGATAGGGAAGAGTTCAGCACTCCATCACCATGATTTGGATGCTATCTGGAGTCCTGAGCAAACTGAGAGGGTTGCAGCTCCCAACAAGAACACCCGGTGCCAGAGAGATAGAATTGCTGGGATTTGAAGTCAGGCGTATCTTCTGAGATCACTGAGAAGATAATTCAGCTCTGACTCATTCAACAGGATTCGCAGGGCTTTCAGGATACTTTTCTATAGATTATCCGTCTTCAGGAGTGAGGGAAAAAAATTCAAAGCGACATCAAGGAGGCCTGGAAGTTTTACCTCCTGTTTTTCTTGAAGCACAGGAAGAGAGGGCAAGCTGAGAAACCAGTGGGCACAGGAGAATAAAAAGCAGACTGTTTAGAGAGGTCCCCTTTACTGAGTTTTTCTGAAAGCTTTCATAGCTCCACAAGACAGATCTCTTAACTTTACAGTTCTGCAAGATTGGCGTTCAGTCCTGCTAAGAGCTCACTGACTTTATCCTGCAGCTTGTAAGACACCGCAGCAACGCTTAGCTTCCAACCAAACTAAAGATCAAATGTAGTTTACCCAAACAGATGATTTGCAATAGGATGGGTTAGAGCTCAAAAGATTCCCTCAACAGTGATAACAGAAACTTAGAGCATCTACAGTCAACGTTGAGCACACAGATTGCATGCCAAAGCAAGCCTTATTAACAGCCTTATGTTACTCCTCCTTGTCACTCCGGATAGGAGTAAAGGCTCTAACAATAACCTGCTAGTGTTAGTAAGATATACATCACTTTCTCAGTCCTACTTTTCTTCTATGACTATCAAGTTCTTTTATGCAAAGAGGAAATAAGCAGGACTTTGAAGTAAGCAAGAGCTTTTCTGCATCCGAAGAGGAGACCTGCAGTCTGTTCTCAGGTGCCATATAGTTTGAGACATCTGGAAAGTTCCTTGTAACTGAGACAGATTATGCAATTTCTTAAATATTCTTAAATATCTATACTTCAATATTCAGTATTACAATAAAGACACATTCTACTTCTTGTTAACACAACTAATATTTGTATTCCAGTAGGGACAAGTTATAGGCTCTATGAACATGAAGAGAAAAGGATAGGATATTTATATTTCTTGTTAAGACTGTTTAAAATATTGTTAATATATTCCTCTTATTAAACCAGGTAGACCGTAAAGCTAGCAGCAGTGTAACACAGAACGTACCTGTTGGAGATCACTGATTCAAAAGCTTTTACAGCTCATTTATGCATTATGTATGTGGTAAGTGACTTCCCCTTCCAGCTTAATCAAGATTAAGTGTTTAGACCACAAATATTGTCTGTTCTCATATTACTGAAAACAATTATACAAGTACAAAGAAATTTCATACAAAAATTATGTAATTGAAAACAGGAGTTAGCATTGATCCACTTAATGATTAAATACTGCAGTTCTATAGTAGAAACCAGTTAATATTCAGTGGTCACATAAATCTTCCAGAGATGTAGAATTGTGCCCAAAGTACATCAGCTTCTGAAGGGAGAGGTCAGTAAAAGTATCTCTTCATAAGCACCACTTTAAAATTAAGACTTGGGGGTTGTGGTTTTGCTAGCTGTTAGCTGCATTTCTGTGCTTTCTATGAAAAAGCCCTGTCCTAGATTCATTATCAGTATTTCTCAGCATATCCCTAACAGAGCTTTAGCACCTGACCCCCAAATGCAAACATTTTCAGGTAACAGCTCCTCTGGCAGCCCAGCCTCTCCTTCAGCAGCCCCTTTCCAGCCCCATGCAAGGCTGGAGCTCTCTCAACCCTCACCAGCAAAGACCTCGTTCCATTTGTGTCCTCTGTCTTCTAATCCCTGTTCACAGTTAGATGATCACAAAGGTAACCATGGATTAACTCAGCTAAAGCAGAATTTCTAGTAAGAATATTCAGACATAGCTCTTTCTACTCTGAGGATCAGGCCCTTTAATAGTAAATGTTCATACAGATGCAATAAACCCACAGTATATTCCATGGAAACATAGGGCTACATGTAATTCCTTAAAGGAAACTATATTTTAGAGAGCATCACTGTCATGAAGAGCACGTAAGAACTGTACTTACAGTCTAATTAAATGTGTTTGCTCCAAAATAAATAAATAAAAAATTATATATAAAAAAATAGTGTCTTACTCAATTGGGTTTTCTTTCAGCCTTATTCTTTCTATAAATTATTTCCTTGAAAAGGAAACAGGTATCATCATGTCCTCTTGGCATCAGTACTATATTTTGTAAATCAGACTTTCATAATTAAGCAGCATAAAAGGTTCAACACCTCTGTGGCTTATAATTTGAAGTCTTGAGATGATGGCTGGCACAGGACAGTGAGGGTTGTGGATTAAGTCCTTTCCCCTCTCACAAGTATGCCATGATCACACCTCAGAACAGGGCAGATTCCAAAATTAGCTTAAAATGGTCTGTGTTGAAGGGTGCTTTACTATGATTAAAATTTGTGCCTATGTGCTAAAAGGCCTTATGTCTGAGTGAGGGAGCTGAGATACTGTAGAGCATTGCCCTGTTGCTCACCAGCACTGGAGCTGGATACCCCTGCACGCTCTGGGCTATGACGCACTCTGCAGAAGTCTCTAACTTACCAGTTTCTCACTGGATTCTCACCAGAAATCTTTTTAAAGCTACATGGAAGGGAGAATGGTCCAAGGTCATGTTTGCTGACATTAGACCTAGAAAAAGAAAGGACTAAATTCCACTTTCACTGCTCTGATTTTATGTCACATAATTGCAAAGCTTTATTTCCTGCCTAAAAATTGAAGAGCTCATTGCAATACATTTTTGCAAGTATAATCGCTTACCTATGTAATTCAATCCTTACTGTATTTTATACTGTGCACTAAATGAGTTGCATTAGAAAACAAACTCGATACTTATTAGTTGTTAACACATTTAGGGAACTAAATCAAGCTTAAAACCATTTCTGAAACATCTGACACAAATCTCAAAGCAAATGTTAATACAGATCTCTATCACGTAGCTGTTCCATAGTTCCTTATTACCTCTTTGGGTAGGAGAGGGAGCGTATGACAATTTACTTACACTGACAACAGCTTCTAATAGAGTTGTGCACTCCTCATAAATAGTGTTTTGCATGCACCTTGGTAAATGTGTGGGAAGCAGCGGGGGTGGTGGCAGATAAAAGCCTCTTCTCCAGGGAATCAGTTGGGTGCAATGCCAAGGATGGCTTTGTCTGCATTTCATCCCAGAACAGCAGGGACTGATCAAGGTATTCCACATATTGAGAATCCTCGTCTGCAGGCGTTTTGCATCTACGGGCTGTGCAACATAAGACCATGAAATTCTAGTCATTGCTTTTAAACTCCATGAAAAAATAAGTCTTAAGTTACTAATGCAACTGTCTGGTCAATTAGGGAAGAAAGAAAACGAAATGTCTGAACTTCTAGTCTAAATTTCGAAATAAGACTGTGCTCCCCACAGTCTGCCAAAATGTTTAAAAAAATGCCAGACTAGCAAAACAGTTTGAAGGAAGTGAAGGAATGTGGAGATAATACACAGAGAACGCAGGTAAGGCCTTGCATACGTACTCAGCTTCAACATATGATTAACCATACTCCTCCAGCAGCACCTGTCTCAGACGCGATCGTTGTTTCCACTGAAACATATGCTTTAGACAAGAATATTTATTCCTTACTGTTCCAGTATATGCAGTTGTCTCCCTCAAACCTCATTAGTCCAGTTCTTTCATTCACATTACTTCAAAATGTCACTCCATTTCTTCCTGCTGTGCATGGGAGGTGTAACCACTGGAAGAGGGGCCTGAACCCCTGGGTCTTACACAGGCCAGTCAAGTATAACTTAGTTCTTCCCTTTCCAGTTCCCTCACAGGTTTTGGCTTATTGTCTTCTCTTGGTCTAAATGAGTTAATGGACACATTCTCCACTGGCAGACACATCTCCTCTTTTACCTCTGGTATGACTAATATAAAATGATAGAGTACAAACAAACTTAGGAAGAGCGGTTTGTGTTCTCCAAACTAACCAACAGCAAGATACTTTGCTTAAATCGGCTTGTATAATACTCAGAAAATATTAGGTGGAGAGGGTAGGGAAGTGAGAAAAGTGGTAGCTATCTTGATACTATTTGCTTCTTCATCATGAGAGAATCAGTTATGTCTTTGTTCCCAGAACTATGCAATTCTTTGTAACTGGTACGATTATTAGAGCTTTAGGAAAGACAAAAGAAAAAGGCAAACCATCATGCTTTATGCAACATAAGCCATGACCCAACAGACGAGTTTAGATCTCGCTGGGATCCACACAAACACTTTCTACAAATTTCACAGCCTAACACTGCCAGAAGCACACTTGTCTTTCTGACAAAAAAAACCAATCTCCTGGGTGAAAACAAGGCTTCACTCAATGACTTTTTTTTTATTTAAATCTCCTTATTAAAAAAAAAAGAAAAATCTATAAAACAAATAGTGCAATATTTCTTTAAAAGGCAGTTTGAGAAAACATTTATTCTGATTATTTTAAAATTGAATATCTTTAAGTTGTGATTACAATCAGTGCAGGAACCTTGCAATGATAAGTTGGTGTAGGAAGCAGAGATTCATAACAAAGCATTCATTTCAACTGATAATTGCCACAAGTCATTTTTTTTCACATCCAACCTTTCACCATTGTGTTCGTAATACTCCAAAATAACAAGAAGCAAAGTTTATTTTGTATATTTTAAACAGGCAAACTAGAGCAAGGAAATCACAGTGCCCCATGTACTGAACCAATGTGCCAACTACCAAGTTTTGGGTGGAGACGTGGTAGGGAGTTGCTCTGGACTAGTAGACCAAATCAGAGGAAAAGATTGTATGTAAGGGCGGGATGAAGGACCCACACCAGTAATTAATTACTCTATACCCCACCAGTTGGCACTAGGCTGTC
The DNA here is from genome assembly GCA_011801015.1 of Ardeotis arabs. Classification (NCBI taxonomy): domain Eukaryota; kingdom Metazoa; phylum Chordata; class Aves; order Otidiformes; family Otididae; genus Ardeotis; species Ardeotis arabs. The sequence continues at coordinate 24,387 of JAAGAY010148448.1, forward strand.
AACTGGCAGCTTCCAGAAACACCATTCTACTGATCACACTGCTGCTGAGGAGGGATTCGGAGCTGAAACCTCTCACCTGTGGTCACATTGCACCTTCTCCAGGAGTCTCCACCAGCTGTGCTACCTAGCACGAGCACAGGCACCTCACTTTTTCCTATAGTCACCTGCAGAAATGCCAAACAAGGGCTCTTTGGGGCTCAGTCTCCCCCAGGTTGTCTGGGGCACAGAAACTCATCATCCCAAGACCTAGCCCTAAATAAGAGGCCATAAGATAGCACCAGAAGACACTGAAAGATATCAGAGCAAAAGTGCATGGGAACTTTGCTGTGGCCTAGGACCATTGATCTCCCAAACACAGGCAGTAGACAAGAAAGACAAAGACTGAATGGCCTGCATCCCTCATCCTCCATGTTGCACATCATTACTCCTGACAACCCATTACTTAGGCAACCCCCTCTCAACGCTTACAGTACACAGATGTGAAAACATAAGCAATACATACATATATGAGAGAATGTGGGTGAGTGACATCAACTTTGCTTAAAATAAGATCACTTGCCCCTTCCATAAGGTCCTGTACTGGGTTCTGTTAAATTCATTTCCTACATGAAGACCTCATATGAACCCTTCTCATTTTTCACCCTTCTCCAAGGCTGCTTTCCTACCTTCCACATCCAACAGCCTTCCCTCAGTGCTCTCCAAGCAGCTTCTCTCCACCCCTCTCACTGCTGACCCTTCAGAGCAGCCTCCCACACCTCCACCTGCTGCTTACGGGTACCTGGAGAGCTCCCTTTTGCAGCAGTTGTGCCTAATTGGCAATTGGGCAAGAGGAGGAAGCAAACTTCTTTTAACCCTTTCCAGTCTGCTACAACGAGAAGAAAAGGGTGCTTGTACCTCCACATGGGTTACTATGTGCCAAACTTGAGCTGTTACTGTAATTGCATTGCTAAATGGGCTGGTGGGACTGCTGGGCTAAAGCATGCTGAAGGCAGGAGAGCTTCTCTGTGGGCTGGTGGGGCTGATACAGCAATACAGCATTCAGCCGCACTACTCCCATTTTTTAAAAGAACGTTGCAAAATCAAACGAGTGCAAAGAACTGTTGTGAAGTGGTTCAAGGACTAGAGGAAATGCTCCACAGTGAAAGACTTTAGGAGGTAGTTTATTTATTTTGTCAACAAAGAGGTTGAGAGGAACATTGACTACAGTACATAGCTGTAGCATGGAAACAAAACAAAACAAAAAACAAGTACTAATGATCTCTGTAACCCAGAAGTATATTAAAAAATTCAAATGAGAAAGCTCATGTTTTAACTTTGTATGAAATGTAATTTTCAAGAAATCACCCACCAAGAAAATCAATGTGTTCCTTTTTTCAGTTTTCATCTTCATTATTTCAGATGTTATAGCTTGGTAGCACTTTCTCTTTTTTATTCATATAAAAATCAATATACCTCTATGCCATCAATAAAAATTATTATCTTAAAATTGTAAGTATTAGGATATTTATATGGTAAAATTTTATTAAACAGAAAAATGAGTCTAGTATGTGACTCCTGGTTACTTGACTATTAATTATGACTTTGGCAGACACATAATTTTTAATAAGTTTTGTAGAAAGGACCATAGGTTTCTATGGAGATTTTAGGACTAAGGCAGGGGAGGGCTAGAAATAAGCTGCTCCTCAGAGGCAATACAGGCAAAGTGATGTACTTTCCATTTGGGATGTTAATCAATTTGTGGGAGATTCCTAGAGAGCCTGAGAAAAAAGTTAATGGGTTTTCTCCTTGGCAGATCTCCTTAGAAAGTCTACTGAATATCCATGGGGAACTTAAATCATCCTTCCAACTATATTTTTAAATTTATATTCTTGAAATAGCTCTATAGAGAAGGTATTATGCATTAACTTCTGTAGTTATGACAATAGTTTCTCAAGCAGTCTACTAGATTAATCTTTATTAAACTCTGTAAAGATTTTTTCCAAGAGAGCTTAACTATGGTTGAAATCACGACAGCTTTTGCACAATTTTACATAATTTTACCTTTTTCATGAGGTATTGAGAGGAGTCAGCAGCTCAGTTTGCCTGCCTCTGGAACGATGCGCTGTCCATCAATGCATAGGTGACACCAGGGGTGGTGATGTGCCTCAACTGAGCAGATCCATGGCAAGCCCTGGCCTCCTGCACAGCCAGGCTGAGGACACGGCTGGATGGAGCGTGGTGCAGATATCTTCCAGGACACATGCTGGTGTGTTTCTGTCTTTGAAATGAAATCATAGATGTGGGAATGTGGCTTGGTGATAGGCCTGGGTGCATGGAAAAACTGGGAGATCCCCAGGTTAGAAATGGCCATTGCAAGTGCCCTCTCCTTTCTAACTTGGCCCCAAGGAGCTGTACCTAAAGGTCCTTTCCTGCCTTCACACAAGATTTTCTGTGTTACTTTGCAGGGAGCATGTAAAAAGTTTGATGGGGAGTTCAACAGACATTGTTTTGGGTGCTCCTAGCTCCTCTCTCACTTCTAAATCCAATAAACCACAGCCAAGTGAATGCACTTGCCAGAGAGCACAGCTGTCCCCTCAGCAAGCCAGCCTTTGGTCCCAGCAAGGGATGCCATGGGTGCCAATGCTATCGATGCTCACCTTGGTGTGACCCTGCTCCTGGAAGTTGCCAGGGAAAGACAGAAGCAAGACCACTGCAGGTCTCCATACCTCCCTGAGCATATCCTTTATCTGCCTTTCTGTGCTCTGTTTGCCAACAACCCTGCTCATAACTTGTTGCTTTGTAACAAAATCACTAAAGTGGTACCTGAGGGAAATAACAGACCAGCTCTGGCTGCTGGAGATGTTTTGGCCATGTAGGGGACTGCCTTTGGTGGCTTTCGGGAGAATGACAACAGGCAAGGTGGAAGCCTATGTGCAATGCTGTTAAAACCTAAAAGAGAGCAGTGGTGGAGTGGCAGAGGAAAGCATCCACACTCTCTGAAGCCTAGGGTTTAGTTACAGCTTTGCCTGTGCTTCTATATTAGATAAAAATTTAGTAATAATATTCTCCATCCACTTTTAAGATTCATACTGCAGTACTTGCCCCACTGACCTCCTGCAGCAGTGCAATCCACCAGTTAATGAAAAACTACATAAAGAAACATCAAATACAAAAAAAAGAGCCTCTTCTGGACTGAGGATGCAAGAAAACAGGGCTGTGACAGTGTTGCAGGTTCACAAAGGGGTTTAGGCTAATGTTTTTAATCTTCATAGAAATGTAGAATAGTTTGCGTTGGAAGGGACCTTAAAGATCATTTCTTTCCAAATGTCCTGCCCTGGGCAGGGACACCAGGTCGCTCAAAGCCCCATCCAACCTGGCCTTGAACACTTCCAGGGATGGGGCATCCACAGCTTCTCCGGGCAGCCTGTTCCAGTGCCTCACCACCCTCATAGTAAAGAATTTCTTCGTTATGTCTAATCTAAACCTACCCTCTTCCAGTTTAAAGCCATTACCCCTTGTCCTATTGTAACAGGCCCTGCTAAAAAGTTTGTCTCCCATCTTCCTTATAAGCTCCCTTTAGGTATTGGAAGCCTGCTATAAGGTCTCCCCAGAGCCTTCTCTTCTCCAGGCTGAACAGCCCCAGCTCTCTCAGCCTGTCCTCATAGAAGTGCTCCAGCCCTCTGGTCATCTTCGTGGCCCTCCTCTGGACTCGTTCCAACAGGTCCATGTCCTTCTTATGCTAGGGGCAATGACTACAGAGTTGTCTCTTTTAGTGGGAGCTGAGTAAGACTATTTTTGGTGTCCAGTTTCCGTAACACACAACCCGGTGGCTGAAGGAAAGGCCCCCTCAACCCCAGCTCAGAAAAACAAATTGTATTTCTGTCAGTCTTTTTTTTTTTTTTGGGGGGGGCAGGAGACACTACTATACCTCTGTGACTCTCTGCACTGTGGTTACCAGGGTCACCATCGACCAAGTAGTGACAGGAGAGGAAAAATGATTAATGAAGCAAATGCTCTCTTTTTACCTCACAATGAAGTTCTAGATTTAGACATGTTTCTATAGTAACAATAATGTTTTCATAAGAATTTGTTGGTTTATCTCCTGGATTAATTCTATGGAGTCTTATAATATTTGGAATTTAAAGCATCTTTTTACTCCACAGAAAGCAGACCATTGTTTTCCTCATAAAGAACAACCAAATTAAATAACATTTTGACTGGCACTCAATATTACTGAAACAGGCCATTTTTACAATTCCGTAATCCCAACAAACCCCCCGAATCAGTCCTCCCCACCCCAAAATACCAAGCATGAGAGGAATATCTCTGGAATATGCCTATAAGAATGGGGGGAGGAATAGGTCTTTTTCATTTGGTAGAGTATGGCAACATCTCACGACAAGAAAAAAAGAAAAGGTGTTTTTTCTAAAAAGCAATCACTTTAGTTCATAAACCAGTCAGTACATTTCAGAATACCATAGAGTATCTCTCTGATAGGATGCAGGTTTTGACAATAGCTCTTCTTGTTTGCAGGTACATTTGTACAGATATTTAGGAGCATATATTTTTATGACAACGTGATATACCAACTGCTTGGATTTCCAGAAACACTTTGACATTCTCTTGCATTGCCCTGACAACGGGAAATCACACAATGCAGTTCCTTCCCACTGCCTGTCTTCAATGGGTCCTCCACACTTTCAGAAAGGATCAATTTATTTCAGAGTCAGTATCCGCATTGTGCTGAAATTACTTTGTGGAGCAGAGGGTTAATTCTTTCCCTTTCTTTTATTATATTTTAAAAGAATAGAGATTTAATTTTCTAAATATAAGCTCCATGCCTTTTCTCCCTCTCTTAAGAGATCTTTAGGGCAGAAAGTGCACTAAACCATCCTACTTTTAGGTGAGTTGTATGCTAAGGCTCCCTCCAGTACTTTGATTATGAACATCAAGGGTCAGTGTGGTTTACCTACTCAGAATGTGTGAGTTCCATTTGTGTGACAGCCTGTGCCCTTGCAAGGCAAGGTCGGTACATGTCTGGGGCCTCTGGACTGCCCCGAGAATACAAGTAGGACAGGCTCCCTAAAACCTGCAACGTTTTGAAGTGTTTTAGCTATGAAATTTTTTTTAAAAAAGCTATTCTAAAAGAGGTTGGAGATTATTCTGACCTTTATTTTAACAGCTTTACTGAATCTGGACATGGTCCCGGGCATGACCCAGCCGACCCTGGTTGAGCAGGGAGGCTGGACTAGGTGATCTCCAGAGATGCCTTCCAGCCCCAACTATTCTGTGATAGGAGGGTTTTATGTTTTCTGCCTTGCCAGCTGCTTTCTGCAGCAGTGTTCCCACGCATCTCAAAGCTGCAAGATCAGGCCAAGACTTCTTGTTACACACACTCGGTTTGTGCAATGCTGGCCACAGGGGACAGAAGCTTGTCTGCTAGCAGGAGAGACATATGAAGACATTGCAGAGGATGCGCAGAAGTCACCAGGGAAAACACAATTCTTCTCATTACCTAGGATGAGTTAACACCCAGTGTGGTTCAAGGCGAGCAGCAGAGCTCTGGCAGATGACCTGCACACTGCTGTGGGACCTCATGCCAGGTGGCCCTGGGGCTGTTGTGTCATCTTCTGCTCCTGCAGGGATCTGAAACAGAGAGAGGAAAGGCTGAGGTGGCTCACTGGGTGGGTTTAGGAGGTCTGCCAGTAAGATGCAGAATCCTCTGATATCCTAAATCCCCCTAGGACATTATTGAGCTTTGTTCTGTCTCCAGTTTTCAGTATCACATAGCTGTTGGTTGATACACCCAAACAGATACATACACAGATATATATATACATTTTTCCAACTTGAAAAAAGTATTGTCAGACTGTTGCATAAAACCTAGGAATAAGTATTACTAAATTACCTAATGGGATATTAATACACACTTCCTTTTCATTATTACTAATCAAGTGTATTAAACTTGCAAAGAAATGCAAAGCAGTCAGAAAGATGTAGTTTCTGAACACAAATAGCAAGCAAAAACACCTGAATGCAGAGAGATCCTGAACCATGTGAAAGGAGCCACTACAAGTGCAATATACTTTATGATCTTCTGCATTTTGTACTCTGTAAATACTTTCACTTATGCTCTGACAATAGTGTCAATCTGGGCAAGCAAAAACTGTGACAATGAGTGTTAAGAAACTAGTAACCTGGGAAAGTGAAAAAACAAATAGTGCTCCACAGGAGCACCTGTGGATATGACAGATGTCAATGCAGTGGCTCATACATATGGAGCCAAATATCTTGGCAGGGGTGATATTGCAGCCATACAAACTTGGGAATAACTTTGTGTAAGAGAACTTGGAACTATTTGTTTGTACTAAATTTTTCCTAGGATTAAGTATTTTTCACTAGAGTTTTCAGGATAGCATTCAGAGACTGCCAATTACACTTACATCACCTCAAACAAAACAGAATTTCCACCATGATTTCAATTATTACTTCCAAATACGTCCAATCATCTATGTACTACTTGTTTCTAAGCTGGGAATATGCAAGTTTTCAGTCTAATAAACTCTTTTCTTCCTTTCAGATCCACATTTTTGGTATTTGAACCCAAGTAGATAACAATTGAAAACTGTTATGAAGACTGAAGACCAGTTGAAAACAGGTATGAAGACTGAAGCCTGCCGTATCCATCTGTTTCTTCACAGAGTTAGAGCAGTATGTCCCAAGGCTTTGGATTTTGCCACTTCAGCGTCTTTTGTGTCCATAAAATAGGCTGAAGAATTACATTGCTTCTAAGTACTTTTGAAAGGTATCCTGGCTGCTCTCCAAATAGTGAACATTCCAGCCCACTTTCTTCTGAAGTCTGTTGGGATCTGGCTTTGAGTCTGGCTCGGTCTAGCTGAATTCTCACCAGCCTCTGAGGAAGCAATAAGCTAAGCTCTCCTGCCTATTTTAAGGCATTAGAAAGCAAAATGCTGGGATTTTTAAGCCATGAAGAAAACCAGTTCCAAAGTATATGACCAGCTCAAGGGTTTCAAACTGCCAACATCACATGCAAAATAAAGGACTATGCTGCTTTTCTGTTACCCCTGTCATTTTAATATAACTCTTCCTTGTCACAAGACGTTTCACAAAAACAACCCTTTATTCAAATAGCATTATCTGAAGGATGATGAAGTTAAAGAGCTGTGACAGACTGAAGTGAAAAAAAAAAAAATAATATTATCAAAAGGAGTCTTGTGTGACTCATTCAGTTATTTCACGCCTGTATAAGCCCATACTTGCATCACATTTTGTTGATTTTCATCATATAAAAATAATATTTAATTTTGAGTGTAATGCATTCTGTATGAAGTCAGAAAGCTATTTAAAAGTGTAATTGTAATCGTCTGCTTACAGCACAGAATACTATACCTGGATGGATGGTACTCTCTGAAGTAGCAGCAGGATTTTGGAGACACAGTAAATCCTACAGGCACCAAATAGGATAGGTGAAGCAGTTGACTTGCATAACCTGGACCGTGCAGGTTTCCTTTTTTGATGAAGTACAATTTAATTCATTTTTGGATTACTTTTGCAGCAGTGACTGTTCAGTATGGGAAGGTGAGACATTGCACTTTATTATACACCAGAGAGTATACAAGATTAGAGTGTTGAAAAGAAAAGTGTTTGGAAATCAAGAAGTGTGAGAACTAATATTGCCCTTGCAGTCTTGTCATTGTGTGTTTATAGACAGATTTTATTGTGGCTGTGGCACGGGTTCACGGGCAGCCCTCTGCACAGGACCTTCCTCCTTCAAGTCACTGGATGGAGCTGCTCAGGGAGGGAAGCAAGGCTGTGCGAGGAAAAGGACTAAAACCTACTCCTGTTGTAGGAACTGGAAAGCACGCAGTGGATGAGTCAGAAAGGATGAGCTCATGGTTAAGGCAGATTAATGCTGCCCAGGATGCAGTTTTTCTATCACTGCCTCAGCCGGAGACGACTCTGTGAAGTGCCACAAGTCACCCAGTGTAACTCTTTGCACACACTAATAAGCTGCGCTCGATGTGTTCCAGGAGTAGATTCATCCAAGCGCTGAGCTGCAAATGGTGTTAGCACCCACAGTGCCAAGGGCTCTCAAAAAGCCAGGCTGGTCATACTGACCTAGGCACCCCTTGCAGCTGGAAAAACTCTGCGTGCAGTAGAGTGCAGAAGTCCCTTCCACATGTTTCATTGGGCTAATATTACAAACATGAAGACCACAGAGCACATGGATTAGAGTTCTCTAATACCACAAAAATATGAATTTCCACTTTGAAGGCACTGATGTGAGCAGTATGGAGGAGCTGCTGTAGCTGCCAGCTATTTTGTTTTGCCGGAACAACACTTTCTAATCTAGCCTAGGACCAGCAGTAGAATGAAAACTACCCTTAAGGTAGCCCTTAGCTCATTTTCTTCAGCTGTTTTCCAGCACCAGTAACCTCTGTGTTGCTGGAAAAATGTATTCAGATAGTGTTACTTTTGCCAGTCAAACACCAACAGATAGGAAGCCTTGGCATTGTGACAGACCATGAAATTGTAATGTTGTCATGTTGCCTATGGATACCTTAACATGGTCTTTATTTAAATTTTACTTTGGGGGGAAATATGGCGGCTATCCAACAACAAACTGCACCCAGATTTTCAAGCTGCAAGATCTGTACTGCTCACATGGCAAACCCATGCCAGATACTACTTTTATTCCACGACCCCCTGATCCATACAAACTCTGCTTCACCCTCCACTGATTTCAGTGGGCTTTAACTCACATTGCCAAGGGTGGGTAAGGCACGTTTGTGTAAACTGTAGGTCAAACTGGTATCTAGATAAAGACCAATCACATCTAAAGCTTCTTGATTACCCTTAACCCGAATCAGAAAAGAAAGATTATACCTTCATATGTAGCTTTTCCTAGTACCCCTCTCTCATAAGCCTTTTTGAGACTGTGCTTTCTCCAGCTTTCATCAATACAGCCCTTCATATTTCCAAGACCACTGAGTCTTTTAAGTCAATGGGAGGTAATGATTTTAAGGACAAGAAAAGAGGACAATATGAAAGCTGACTAAACACCTGGTTACGCAGACAGAGCTCACAGTTCCTTACTTATTTCTTTGGATCTAAGTACTTAATGTGAACATTGTCATTCTGCTTTAGTTCAGAAAACAGAATTCATATAAATAAAAAAATGAACTGTTAAATACAAGCAACGAAAAAAGAGACCAAGGTTACAATACTGGCAATATTCTTTTTGTAATAATCACAATAAATTTATGAAATAAAGTATTTTTGTTGTAGCAGGACAATCCTATCTGTTTCAAATCACCGAAGAGTTTCAGGCCAGACTAACTTTACTAATTTACTGCTATTGAAACTAAGCTAGCTGTCTAAAGTCTATGCTGTTGAAGAATGCACTAGCAAAGAGACAGTGAAAGATGTACTAGTAATATCCGTTCATGGGAAGAGCAGAAATCTAAGCTACATCATTAGTTTCACTTCAGTATGTTCACAAAAGCTAGAAATTCTACTTTTACTTAAAAATTATTCTCAATTGCAAGCACTTTCATTGAATAAACTTTTTAAAAAATTATTTATCCTTGCAGAATATTATATGTATAATATTAATAGAACTCTTTACAGATATTTAGCTAACTTTCAATAAGCTTTTGTTTTGGAGGGTAGAGATTCACGAGACAACCGGGTCCTGTATGTTACAAACAATGCTCCTAGTGATTCATGTGCTGTGTAAGCTGTTACTTCTCCGAGCTCATGCAGCGCCTTGGTTGTTTGTTCAGTGTACATTTGATAATCCTAAGAGAAAAGACCTACAGCATAGCCAAACAAAGAGTAACAGCAAAATTTTTTCAGACTCCTATAGTATATACAGTAGTACAAAGAGTACTCTAATGTGAGTTTTATTCCAGAATATTTTTCCCTTCTTGTGTAGATCCTAAGATGATAAACCACAGAAATTTCTTTAACTGAACCTACCAACCAGTGTTATCTCTTTGGCATTTTTAAAGTAGCAAATGGGATTGGAAATACTGGTCAGAGTGTGCTGTCTGGCAGGCAGAGCTGAGATCAGAGCCTGGTATGCTCAGAGCCTGTACAGCTGGCAGTAGGAGATAAGACAGCCCGTGGTGAATAACCAGCTCTTTACACCCAGGTGTCAGAAGAGTCCTTCCATGTTGACACTGGTCTTTTTCCCTAGTCAAGATTCTGAAAGGCAAGCAGAGATGAAGCCAAGTTTCCTCAACCAAATGCTGTCACTATGTTCCATAGTGCCCACCAGTGCAAAAATTTTCACTGCAGCAATAGTTTTGCTTCTCTGGATGTCCTGGTACCACCTGCCTTTCCAGACACCACATTTCTATGGGGTGACCTGCCATGTTACCTACATTGCAGGGAGGAAGGTAGCTGTTGTCATATGGTCCCATCAATACGATGGTTGCACTCTACTGCAGCAAATTTCCTTACAAGATTGCACAGTGCAGCTATAATTATGACTCAAGGGGACAGATCTTTCCAGATGCATCCGTTACATTACAAGCTCACCTGGAATTTGATCTACCAAACACAAAATGCCAACTGCTAACAATTTATAGCTAACCTGGGCTGGCACGCAAAGGGTCACAGTCACTGCAAAGAGAGTCTGTAGATGGCTGTTGCGACGGTGCCATGGCAAGGTCTGCAGGGAGTATGAGAAAAGTAATTTTGACCTTCATGAAAAGGGTCAAAAAACCCCAACAAGAAAACCCCCACTGTTCCAGAAGACCTGCAGAGCAGCAACCATCATAACACTGCACGTTTGACCACTGCATCAAAATACCAGTGCAACTCAGTAGGGGAGAAATATCTCGGCTGTAGCACAGCACCATTGTATTTGCAGCTTGGGCAACAACTGCAGCATAACATCCACCAAAGACACACTAAGCCTGAGGCAAAGGCAAAGCCAAAGCAGGGAGATGTAATTTTGCCACAACAGGGGGAAAAAATACAGCAAAGCTAAGCTTGCCAGGAGGTTTTGATCAAGTGTATCAGTGGATGTGTTGACTGAGTAGTGAGTCCAGTTGCTAAGTTTTTAATTACTCCCTGACCCCCTGTTCGGGGTCCTGAGGCGTAAGATCTAACAGATCTAACACCATGAGAAGACTTCACAGGGTTTCCTGGCAGGCAGAGTGCACTCAGCTGGTGAGGTTTTTCTACAAGACATCACAGAGCCATGTTGAGTTACTTTGTGTGTGGCCTGAGCTCTTCTGCGAAACTATTAAAGACTCACATACCCAGGTGGGTTTAGATTAATGCATTTTACTTTCTCATGGCTGTTCATAGCTGTTGAGGTTAGAGGTGGGAACAGGACAAAGGAGACAGAAGATCTGAAATGTGGTGGATAACCATGACTGCCTCTGGTGGGGGCTAGAGCAAATTTGTACAGAAACACTCTATATGAACAGTATTTATTTGTGCACTGTGGGTATTAAATAGACTCAGAGCCATCTTTGCCAGCTGCATGGAAGTCTTTGCACACAGGTACTCTTAGGAAGCCATTACTCTCTCAAAGCAACTCCCATTAGTTTCAATAGGAGAGCCAAACTGATATCATGGGAGGTCACAGAACTGTTAACATTTGCAAATGAAAACCATAGCTTCCCCTGAATGAAATACTTCTATAGAGATGTTCAGCAAATTTAGACAAAGTTTAGTGTATTCAAGCCTGCTCTGAGATCACAGGAAGTGAAAATAGTCACCGTTTTTAAATCAATTGTAGCTTTCATGAGCTAGGCGCAATTTTCAGAGTAATCATGTCAATTCTGCAGATAACCGTTGTGCAAGTTAAGAATACAAATTGTGTGATATAAAAAAAAAGAAAAAAGCCAATTCCTTTTGAGTTCACGTAATTGCAAATGAAAGAGAGAAAGAAACATCAGGGAGTCACTTTTCACAGAAGCACGGACAGAAGGCTCTTAATTAGCATTGGATCGTATGGATCAGACTGAAAATGTGAATGGATAGCTAGCACTTTCACATGAAACAAGGCTGATAATCCGCTCTATTCTTTCAGAAAGCATTTATGTATGTTGAGAAATCATCCTGCCCACAAATAATCACTGTGACTGCTGTAGACCTGCCAAAAGGTGTAAACACCCTAAAACACCTAAAAATGTATATTTTGGTGTTTTATGTATATATATATGTATATTATATATACATATATACATGTATATATAATATACATATATATATGTATATTCAATGAGGCTGTAGTTTACATATGGCAGAAAACAGAACTTTCTGTCAGGTCCAGCCACATCAGAGAGGTACAGTATACCTTTAATGAAAATAACCTACAGCAATCTTTTAATTGGCTTGGATTTATTTTCCTTGCATCTAAGATGAAGTATGTTGAAGTATTAGCACTGGAACAGGTTGCCCAGAGAGGTGGTGGATGCCCCATCTCTGGAAACATTCAAGGCCAGGTTGGATGAGGCTCTGAGCAACCTGATCTGGTTGGAGATGTCCTGCTCCTTGCAGTGGGGTTGGACTAGATGGCCTTTAAAAGTCCCTTCGAACTCAAACCATTCTATGATTCTATGTGTCATGTTTAGGACATATACAAGTGCATTTTGGGGACAATTTTGTAGAGCTGTATTAATTGTTATAGGTTTTAAAGTTACTTGAATTTTTGCACCAAGATGTCAGGAAAGAGAGCGAATGGGTTGCACACTGTATAGGGGAGCTGTTAGTGACATGGAGAGTTAAAGGTATATAAGTGTTGTGGTTTTGTTTAGTGAGGGGGGGCCTAAGGTGGAAGCTTCTGTAGGAAACTGCTAGAAGTTGTTCCCCTTTGTTTAGTGGACTCGGCTGGGCCTAGGGCGGACCTGCTGCTGGCCAAGGCCGAGCCGATTGGTAGCAGAATGTCCCGTGATAACGCCTCTGCGATAACGTATTTAAGAAGGAGAAAACAGAAAAAAAAAAGGAGAGACAAAATGTGAAGAAGCTGAGCGGGGGCAGAGGCCCAGAGGGGGAGGCGCAGGCCTTGTGGGCCTTGCAGGCCTCACCCTCTGGCCTCTCGCCAGGTGGCCGACTGGGCCCAACTCGGCCCGGCCCGGCTGCAAGAAGTGGAGACGAGATGAGATGGATGATGTGAAAAGATCCTGAGAGGCATCTGCCAGCCTGTTGTGAAGAACGAACTTTTCTTGTGAGAGAAACAGCTGCAGACACCAAGGTCAGTTCAGAAGGAGAGGGAGGAGTAATGCGGCTCCTGGCCAAGATTCCCCTGCAGCCTGTGGTGATGACCATGGTGGAGCGTGTTGTCCCCCTGCAGCCCATGGAGGTCCACGGAGGAGCAGAGATCCACTTGGAGACCGTGAAGGACCCCACACTGGGGGAGGTGGATGCCTGAAGGCGGCTGTGGCCTGTGGAGGGCCCGCTGGGGCAGCCGTTCTGGAGAGACTGAACTCCGTGGAAGAGATGACCTACGCCGGAGCAGTTTCGTGAAGGACTGTGGCGTATGGGTGGGACCCCACACTGGAGCAGGGGAGGAATGTGAGGAGTTCTTCCCCCGACTATGAAGCAGCGGCGTACAACATCGCGTAATGAACTGACGGCAACACCCATTCCCTCTTCCCCCCCTGTGCCGCTCGGGGCGGGAAGGTAGTAGAGATAATGTTAAGCTCGGGAAGAGGGAGGGGTGGGGAGGAGGTTTTTTTTTATCTTGTTCTCTGTCTCATTATCCTGCTAGTTTTAGTAATAAATGAATAGTTTTCCCAAGTCGAGTCTGTTTTTGCCCGTGACGGTAACTTTAAGGATTTCTCCCTGTCCTTATCTCAAACCTCGAGCCGTTTTTCTTCTACTATCTCCCCCTGTTCTCTCGGAGGGTGGGGGGAGTGAGAGAGAGAGACTGCGTAGTCTGGTCCCGATCCGGGCTGAACTACGACAATAAGTAATTCCATTTCCAGACGAATGAGACACCAGTTAGAGAACACATTTCCATTACTTCTTCATCCAGATTTTACAGAATATACCAGCATGTTGGTAGGGTCTTCTCTCCAGCCTTCAGGCCAGGCCACATGGACCAGTCTTTAATAACTGTTCCCTCTCGAGTTAATGACCACTTTCAAGTTTTTCCCCTTTTCCCTCAGAAAAGTCTTCCACTTGCAGATTCCTGCTAATTACTGTTCTGATTATAATATTTTATGAGGGTCTGGCTGTCCCCTGCTCCTCGAAGCTATCTCTGCAGACCTGCTCTGCAAAGTAAGCCCAACCCTGGACCAGTACACATTTACAGCAAGTAAATTTTGAGATCTCTGATTCGCAGGCCCTTGCTCTTCTTTCAGAGCACTGCTGAGTTACCCGACTTGCTCTGCCATGGTTTCAGTATTTGACATTTCCTACAATGTGCCCCCTTAGTCCCTTGCTTTCCCCATGTTGTGGTTCCTGCTGCACAGCCAGGACAACCAGGGCTCATACAGAGCTACCATTTGTCATCCATTTTCCTCACAGATCAATCTGCCTGTCTTTCCCTGCGAATGTGGGAAACAATCCTTCATTTACCAGTATGCTCCTTCATACAGCGCAGCAGGGTGTAGCTCTGAACACTACTAATTCCTTCCACGGTCCTCTAAGAGCTTATTTAAAGAATTAGGCAGAAAATAGTACCAGAGTGCGTAAAAAGAATGTTTCCTTTATTAAGCTTTTTTTACCTTATCCTATTTTTTTTTTTGTTCCACACTGCAAACATTGATTCTACAGGGAACAAGACTCAATAGATCACCATAGAAGAGGAGAATAAAAAATTCAGATTTTAATCTGTACGTTGTTCATTTTCCTACACCACTCCAAAACAGACTTTAAACAAGAGCTCTTAATGACCCAAAGAGATTTCTGAAGATCCTACTTGTTGATGGAGCTTAGAAATTTACTTGCACCATTTCTATACCAGCATTTCCCCCTGAGAAATTCAGATATTTCTCATAAATGCCTGAGACAGAGCTTTTAAGAGTACAGGGAAACACTTCATCCAGGAGGATGACAGCTTAGCTTTGTCCAGAACTGAACCTGATTTATGATGTTTGAACAAGACCAAGAATTAAAGCATGGTCTTTGGAGACTCTGCTCTAAACTTGACAGATAAATAATTTTTATACTTGGATGCTTCTGTTTACCTAATTCATGATGTCGTTAGTTTAACAGCTTAATATTTCTTTGAACAATCATGAGATAAGAAGAGGATTTCAGAATCGCTTCACATCTGTAGTAGCAGATTACAGGCTAAATTGCAGAAGTTCTCTGAATTCAAACTGATCGGGGAATACAGAGATGTGATAGTTTATCATTAAAGCACCAAAGATGTGTCTTTTTTTTGTGCTTTTCTCTCTAAACATTCAAATCTCTCTGTTATTCACATACATGTGGACCATGATCAAGTCACCTCTTAACCTTCAACTGCAGTAAGCAAATAGATGAAATTTTATGTCCTCTTCCTCCCATTTTAAAATATTTCTTGAATCCTTTTGCACACAGCCTGCTAAGAGTATTAGCCCTAGAGCAGTCCGTTATATTCCTGCAGTGATGGTTTTATTATCCTGTACAGAAACAACGTACTCTTTCTGCTCATGTGATACTCCCTTGGTTACACATCCTCTGACACAGTGCCAAGCAGATTCTTTATTGTCACAAACAGGCGTGAGAATAGTGCTACAGGGCACATCAGAGCAGCACACTGCATGGTTCCCTTTTGCTCAGGAGACAAAACACAAATCCATTAATTAATCAGATTTTAATCTCTCTCTTTGTCTTTCATAATGATTGACCATAGACTGCTATTGTTGTTTTTTTTTTTTAAATTATATACTGTTTACAGAATACAAGACAGGTCCATACATGTATCTCTCAGTTTAACATCTTGACTAAATACTCTTTCTGTTCATGCTTTCATTATGCAAACATCTTTAAAATGGCAGTAAAAAATAGCAATGACATATATATTCATACACATTTATAAAATACATATATAAATAGGTATATTAATAGATGTTAAATACATACTTGTAGGCATAACATCAATCTGAAATAATCACACTTTTAAGATATCAAAAAAATGATTTTTAAAATCTTTATCAAGATTATCTATATTTTGTGACATGATCCTCCCCCACTCAGTTTCCTTGAGGCATGTTTGCCTTTTGAGCATTACCCCTGAGCTTTTCTTATTTGTTCCAGAACCATGTTCTTTTCCTCCATGAAGCTGTACTGTGATTATGCCTTGCTCATAGGTAGCTGTAGGAATTAATCATTAAATGAGAAATGTCTTTTAGAGATAATTCTATCTAGCAGGCACAGAATAATCCTGAGCCAGTAGCAATACCTTGTTTGGAAAAATCATATTTAGATACTTGACAAGTATTTTGCCGTTGATGGGGATAGGGATAGCCCTATGGTATGTGTCTTTAGACTTGAAATTACCCATGATAAAGCAGATCCTTTCTGCATATGAAGGAGCTACATATCTAGGTCCTTCCCCTGATTTGGGTACGGCTGCAAACTCCCTGGCAGCAAATCCCATTACTGAACCCAGGGTATCTTTCAATTTGTCAATAATTACAGCAGGTAACACCACACCCTCTGCACAGTGCAGGCCCTTCTGCCTTTCACCTCACTGGAGGCCCATCTTTTTCCTTTTTAGCTTGGACAGTGTATATTAAAAAAAAAAAAAAAAAAAAAAAA